>JAHRHZ010000079.1:9072655-9095784 GCA_024137785.1 Ginglymostoma cirratum | reverse complement strand
CCCCCCCCCCCCCCCCCCCCCCCCCCCCCCCCCCCCCCCCCCCCAAACAAAATCAGAAATATGTGCATTGGTCAGAAATCAACAGCATTTCAAAAATTCTCCAATCAGCTGCTTGCTAAGTGGACTACCTTTATGTGAACAACACAGGAGCAGAAAACCTCCCGGCTCAAAAAAATAAACACTACATTGTTACTCTCTGCAAGGAGATGGCACAGAATTGGAAGACAGTTAGCTACTCTCACTCATCATTTGCCTATAAGCTGCTGTCTCTAACCAGTGATTAAAAGACTGAAAAAATTGGTGTGCCAACTATGTGACTACAGTACGGAATTGAAAGAACATGGGAAGAAGAAAATTAGAGATCAGGACTTGGAAGAAGCAGGACAACTCAATTAATCCTTTGTTTGGTGCTACTGAACTGTGTTATGCTGATTTTTCTTCTCCATCTATTACTTTTTTTTTGTTTGTCTGTGTCTGTTTGCATGCATGTGTGTGGAGTTTAAAGTTAGAGTTGTAAGCTGATAATTCATATTTATTTTGCCAGAACTGATTTATTTGTAACAAATAGCAGTTTCTTGATAAGCACAAACCTTGTCAATATTTTCTATTAACTGCAGTTAATGTGACAGGAAAATTGGGACAACTTGATTAAGTCTTCAACATTTGTGACCATCCTATTCGTAATATCAGCTCACTTTACTAAGTGAAGGCGGCTAAACTTGGAGAGTTAGCAGTTAAATTGATGATCAAAGTAAAAGTAGGATCTTGTAACAAAGATGCTTGCAGTGATTATCCAGCATTTAGAATTAGAAGGTTAATCTAAAATTGAAATGGCACAGTTAAACTTAGTTAGAATAGCTAGAAATGAAAACTAAAAAAAAAAAGTGTTAGAAGAAAAAGAGAGACATTAAAGAAGAAAGAAGAAAAACTGATCGATGGAAAAGGAGATAGAATTATATTAAAAAAAAACTCAAACTCCAAGGAGAAAGGGAAATTAAGTGCCATGAGTTGGCCATAGAAAAAACTTACAGTAAGGAAGGAAGAGGTAGCTCAGAGAATAATTTTAATTCAATGAGGGATTCAATTTGACTTTGAATGTATACCTAGTGCCTATATTTACTGAGAATGGAGTACAAAGATATTACAACTCATCTGAGAAGTTAGCTGAACAGATAAAGTGGCCAAAAGATGCTTGGATTTTAATGTTACAAAGTGTTTTTACACAAAGCTATGATTGTGTAAGGAGGCTTGCCAAAAGAAACATTGGTTGAAAATGAGGCTGTTAAAAAAGGAAAACCAAATGCTTAGAGATGGCCCTGAAGCTTATCAATTAAAATTTAAGACTACATGAAAGAAGCCTAATTAGGTATTTGTAGAAAAAGAAAAATGCTGGGCAATGAATGGTTTTAGTCACTATAACTAGAGTAATTTTTTTCTTATATTCATAAATATTATCATTATGAAAGAATTCAGAAATTGCATACCTACAAACCTAAAACAAAACTGATTTATACGAGCTTAAGGTATTAAAGATCAGAGAACCAGCCGTTCTGGCACATACCTATGATATCACGCATATTTTCTAATGGGGAAATGGTTTTACAGGAATCCTCAAAGAAATTGGCAGAACAGAAAATCTGCAGGTGGACTAAGTAAGTCTTGGGAGAAGACACAGAAGGTCACTAAAGAAAGAAAAGAGAAAGGTTAGAAACAAAAAAGTTATATAAAAGAAAACAACATTCTTCCATTGTAATAAGATCGGGCAGACCAAAACTAATTGTTGGAAGTTAAAGTGGGAGACCAATTGCCAAAGCAGTAAAATCTAAGTGATTCTCAGAAACAGAGAATTGGAAAAGGAAATGGGCATAAAAACTGTAGCAGAAGTACAAACAGAATATGATTTCTTAGATTACACTAAGAAGGGAGAAAAGATTATTCCTAATTTACAGATCGGCATATATAGGCTATGGAAAATCCCAGTAATCAATTAAACCTGTGCCTTAAAAAAAATTGAAGAACCACTTGGCAGTGTCTTAATAGATTGTGTATGACCCCTACCTAAAAGCAGGAATGGGAACCACCAGCATTCAACTATTATGTTTCAACAAGATTTTATGAAGCACTGCCTGTAGAAACAAAATTGCACTGGAAAAGTTCAATTTCCCACAAGATATGGATCACCCAAATAAATACAATTGGTTCAGTGCTAAAACTTCGTGTTTCAAATATTCAAAGAAAAGACTGTTTTGGGAATAAAATAACTTATATTTTCTGCTTATCACACGCATCAGAAAGCTGGCATCAAACTTTGAAGACCACGATTAGAGCTTATCTGAATAACTGGGATAAAGGAATTTCCTTTATACTGTTTATCATTGGCAATGCTCCGAATGAATCACTCCGAATGACAGGATCCAGTCCTTTGGAACTGAAAAATGAACATGGGGTGAGGGGATAATTTAAACTGATGAAAGAAAACTAATTGATTAATCTAAGCTCAGAGTCCATGTTGGCTTACAGTCTATGTTTCGGATTCCAGAGGGAGACTTACCAAAGCATATATGAGTTGGTCAAGAAACATTTGAAGAATGTTCAAAACACTATGACAACTACAGCAGATTAAAAGACCAAAGTTAAAACATTTGGTTTAGGCCCGAAACGTCAAGTTTTCCTGCTCCTATGATGCTGCTTGACCTGCTGTGTTCATCCAGCCCCATGCTTGTTATCTTAAAACATTTGTTGTTGGAGTAAAGGTGTTGGTGTTGTTACTTGTCCCTGGGGAAGGACTGAAAGCCAGGCTCTCAAATCAAAAAGAAACTTGATAATTAAGCTGTCTATTGAGTATTCAAGACAACACAAAGAGTCAGCGAGGTTATGCCACTGCATTAATGGTACATTATAATAGACAATAGACAGGAGAATAGTGCGTTTTCAGCAGTGGAAAAATAGGGAATACCAAAAAAAAAAAATTCAGACCAATTGGAGAATGCATCAGAAATTTAAAATTCAGAAGTTCATCAACCAATCAGGCTGGATAATGTGCACACACTTAAATTAGGTAAAAGTGTTATATTCCAGAAAACTACCAAAGGACTTACAAAGGTTATTACAAAATGATGAGTAGATTTGTGTGAATATGCCAAGAGAAACATCCTTGGCTGTTCATGTTAAGGGGAGGGGGGGGGGGAAGAGGGGGGAAAGGAGGAAAGATACCAACAAAACATTCCTTACAATTAGCTCAGGTGGGAGAAGAGATTAAACTCATTGTAGCTATGACATCATAGAACCAAGTCAGGGTTGTTGGAGCCTACCAATCCTGATGGTGGTACTAAATGGGTCAAAAAGATTCTATATTATCGCAAAGATAACACTGCAAAATAAAACTGGCTAACTTTGTAGTCCATAATTGGAAGACTACATTGAAACAATTGGATATGCACAATTTGTCACAAAATTGACTTGCTATATGGATAATAGCAAGTTCCATTGACTGATGGAGCCAGAGAAATATCACCTTTTGTAACACCAGATGGCATTTTTTAAAAACAAAAACAAGTCATGCTATTTAGAATAAAAAATGCACCAGGACATATTTCAATAATTGACCAATAAAGGGACTGAAGCACAATAACTATGTGGCTTGCATTCACAACATGGTTGTTGTCAGGGAAGTACATTTACATCATTTGACTAAATTTGTTCTCTGTAACAGTTCAGTTATGAATCTAGCTAAAGTGAACTTGCCAAAGTGAAATGACTTATGTGGGCCCATATTCCTCCAAACATTTCTTATTCATACACTTATCCAAATGTCTTTTAAATGTTATACTGTACCATATTCACCACTTCCTCGAAGTTCTTTCCACACATGAATCACTTTAAATAAAAATGCCCCTCATGTTATTTTTAAATCTTTCTCCTCACCTTAAGTATGTCCCCTAGTCTTGAAAGTCTCCACCCGAGGGAAAAGACACTTGCCAATTTATCTTACCTATACCCCTCATGATTTTATAAGACTCCATTAGGTCACCTCTGAAACTCCTATGCTCCAGTGAAAAAAGTTTCAGCCTATCTAGCCACTCCTTATAACTCAAACCCTCCATTTCCAGCAACTTCCTGATAAATCACTTCTGAACCCTTTCCAGCTTAATAATATCCTTCTGATAACTGGGAAACCAGAACTGCACACAGTACTCCAGAAGAGGCCTTACCAATGCTCTGTACAACCTCAACATAGTGTTCCAACTCCTATATTCAAAAGTCAGAGTAATGAAGGTAAGCATGCTCAACGCCTTCTTAAATCACCGTATCTATGTAAGATGCAAACTTCAAAAGAATTATGCACCTAAACCAGTTTCCATGCTGTACATCCCTATGACACTATGATAAACCCCTAGGTCTCTCTGTTCTACAATACTGTCCAAGGCCCTACTTTTAGTTATACAAGTCTTGCCTATGTTTGTTTCACCAAAAGGCAAACGTTGCATTTATCCAAACTAAACTCCATCTGCCTCGCATCTGCCCCTTGACTTATTGATCAAGATCTTTTTGTTTTAGGCTTTAGCACACCATAACTCCTTTAAAAAGCTATAAAGGAACATATAAAATTTGAATAGATGCAAGAATGTCAGAGCACTTTTACAACTTAAAAGCCGTGCTGACAATTGTACAGTATTGGTTTTAGCTGTGCCAGATTATTAGAAGCCATTCAAACCGTCTGATGTTGTCAGTGACATTAGTGTGGTGCCTTTTTGCAAAGATAATAATATAAGACTATTAGTCAAATGAGTAGAATTAGACCATTCAGCCTATCAAGTGCTCCATTATTCAATGAGATCTTGGTTAATCCAATAATCCTCAACTCCACTATACTGCCTTTGCCCTATAACCCTTGATTCCCTTATTGATTAAAAATCTGTCTCAGCCTTTGATATATTTAATGATGTAGTCTTAACCTCCTTCAGTGGTGAAGAATTCCACAGATTCAGTAACATATAAAAGGGATTCGTCCTCACCCCGGTCTTCAGCATGCAATCCCTTATTCTGAGAATACGCCCTAAGGTCCTGGACTCTCCCAGAAGGAGAAACAACCTCTTTCCATTCACCCTATCAAGTCCCCTAAGCATCTTGATATTTCAATAAGGTTTCTTCTCATTCTTTTAAATTCCAATGAGTGCAGGCTCAATCTAAGACAGTCTTTCCATACCCATTAACAGCCTAACGGACCTTCTCTAGACTACCTGAATGCCAGTATCTCCATCCTTAGGTAAGAGGTCCAAAAATACTCTCAGTTTTCCAGTCGTAGTCTGACTCATGACTTTAGTTTTTTTGGCAAAGCTACTTTTATACTCCACTCCCTTTGAAGAGAAAAATTCCATTTGCCTTCCATCTTCTCTGTCGAACTTGGATGTTAGATTTTTGTGATTTGTGCATGAGGATTCCCAAATCCTGCTGTTCTGTAACATTCTTCAGTCTTTCCCCATTTAAATAATATTCATCTCCTCTATTCATCCTGCCAAAGTGCATAAACTCATTTTCCCACACTATATTGCATTTGCCACGTTTTTGCCCACTTGCTTATCCTATCTATATCCCTCTGTAAACTTTATGCCATGCCTTCCCACCTATTTTTGTGAGCCTGTAGTACATTCACTTTCCACATTCAAGTAGTTAATATATTACGTAAATAATTGTCGCCCCAGCATTGATCCCTCTGGTACTCCACAATTTACAGATTGCCATGTTAAGAATGCCTTTTTATCCCAATACTGTCTTCTATTTGTTAGTTAATCCTCTATCCATACTAATATACTACCTCCAACATCACAGACTCTTATTAAGTAGGCTAATGTACGATACCTTACCAAATACCTTCTCAAAATCCATATATATTACACCTACAGCTCTCCTTTTATCTATACTGCTTGTAACCTCTTCAAAGAATTCTAGTAAATTTGTTAGGCATGATTTCCCTTCAGGAAGCTATGCTGATTCTGCTTGATCACATTGGGTATTTCTAAAAGTTCTATTACATCCATTATAAGTGAGTCTAGGATTCTCCCAATAACAGACATTGAGCTAACTGGTCTATAGTTACCTTGTGTTTTATTTCCTTTTCTTAATATAAAGGTGTTGCATTAACGTTATATCTCAGTCCTCTGGGACTTTTCCAGAATCTGAATTCTTGGATGATTATGACCATTACATTCACTATGTCTGTAGCTACTTCCTTTTATATCCTAGGTTGCATCTAATCAGCTCAAGGGCACTTTTCAGTCTTCAGCTCCATTGGCTTCCCTAGCACTTTTTCTCCAATGATAGTTGTACTTATTTTCTCTTCTCCTTTGCCAATTGAATGTTTAGTAACTTTGGAATGCTATTAGCATTTTCCACCAGGAAGGTTTATGCAAGGTATTTATTCAACTCCTCCGCCACTTCTTGGTCCCTCACTATAACTTCCTCAGCCTCACTCTCTATGGGGCCTTTGTTCGCTTTGATTTTGCATTTCCTTTTTATATATTGAAAGAATTTCTTGCTGTCCATACAGAGAGTAGTAAGGGCGTGGAATGCCCTGCCTGCAACAGTAGTAGACTCACCAACTTTAAGGGCATTTAAATGGTCGTTGGATAAACATATGGATGATAATGGAATAGAGTAGGTTAGATGGGCTTCAGATTGGTTTCACAGGTCAGCGCAACATCGAGGGCCGAAGGGCCTGTACTGCACTGTAATGTTCTATGATATTACTTGTGCATGTACGTTCAATGCTTATATTCTCCCGGTATTTTTTTTGGTCACCTTTTGGCTTTTGAAAACTTTTCAAACCCTCTGGCTCACAACTAAATCTTTGCCATGTTGAATTTGTTTTCATTCAATTTGATGCTTTTCTTAACTTACTTGGTTAACCATGGTTGGCTCACCCCCTTGCTGGAATATTTATCTTTGCTGTGAACCATGAACCATGAACCATTTTCTTAAAAGTCTGCCATTGTTCCTCAACCGTCATTGAAGCTAAACTCCTGTCCCAGTCCATTCAAGCCAGCTTTTCCCTCATTCCTTCATAATTACCTTATTTCAGCTTACCAGAGTTATTTTCAACTCAAGTTTCTCCCTCTCAAACCGAAATATTAAATTCTAACATGTTATGGTGGCTATTTCCGAGGGGCTCTTTTACTCTGATATAATTTATTAAACCTGCCTCATTACACATCAACAGATCCAAAATAGCTTGATCCCTGGCTAGATGCACAACATTTTGTTCTAGGAAACTGTGCTGAATACAAACTATGATTTCTTCCTTGTAGCTACCCACTTCCAATCTGACTGGCCCAGCCTACAAGTCTAAAGTCACCCATGATTAAGGTACTGACTTTGTTACATGTTCTCATTATCTTCTAATCTATTTTCTGTTTGACCTGATTAAGATTACACCTACCTGCCTCCTTTCACATGGATCCTACACTTTCCAATCAAATATCATTTTTTGCTATTGTTATTGCTATTCCATCCCATACCAATGTTTCTTTCCTGCCTGTCCTTTCAAAAATTCACATACCCCCAAACATTTGGTTCCCAGCTTTGATTTTCTTTTAATCACATCAGGATAAAAAAAAGGCACTCAGACAAAACTGAGCACCCCAACTGAAATAGTAAATAGCAGAGGGGATATGAGTCTCCTATTGGTTCTACATTATTTTGAAATATACATCACCAATGTGAATTAAACTGTTATTATTTATATGACCCTCAAACATCTGATTTTTTTTGAGACAAGAACTAAATTGTTTGAATGGGGTTTAATCCTCCAGCAATTTAAAAATGATTCATCGTCTGGAAAAGTAAATATTGGCAATTGAGTGCTGTTATGTAAACAGACTTATGTGAAGTATCAAGCACTATTAACATTGTGTTGGCAGTGTTAAACATAATTTTTATGGGAACTGAAAGTTCTTTATAGATATATTTTCATTCTTCTTTGGGAAGGTATTATGAAAGGTATGATTTATATATAATTTTCTTTTAAATCTACAAATTTCATAGGAGATTTTGTTTTGCCATGTGTTTCAAAATTGTTTGAACTGTTATATATCGATGGTTTTGTTTTATGTAATAAACTTGTTTTATTGTTAAAGTCAAATCTGCAGCCTTGTATTCTTATATCTCAGTGAAAGACTGTCATATTGTATTAGAAAAATACAATCAAGCCAGATTTTAGTCTGGGATCTGACTTGTCCAGTTTTAACATAAGCTTGGATCATAATAGTTCCTTTTTCACCAATTTCTTCAGCATTCTTAAGCACCAGCTTTTCTTGGATTGTTTTGCAAAGTATTTTAACACTAGCTGAATGTTTTACTATTCCATTGCAGCACGCTGTCGTTTAATGGCCTGAACTTTTGGGTCTTATTGATGACAAAGGCACCAGCATTCAGAGTTATCAGTGACTGTACACATAGGCAGAATAATGCAGCAATCCTGAAGTCACTGTCAGCAATTCTATGTTTCTCTAGAGAATGCATTATTGAAGTACTCCCTGACTACAAAAGAGGAAATCACATTATGACAATAACTTTAATTATTATTGCTGATATTTTTGTTGAGAACGCTCAAAAAGAGGTACACTCTGGTTTATGAGGTCTACCTGCTATTGAACAGCAAACCCTCTATTATCACTGGCTCCAGGTAAGCTAATTTTATAATGGCGGAAGGTCAAATTTCTCCATAACAATTAACATATATTTACAAAATAGTGCAATTTTTAAGTTTATCTTTAGTTCAGTTCCTATCTTCATTCAAATACATTCATTTACTTTAATAACTGAACATGTAGATTAAAAGTAAAGGACATTAAGATCCCAATTTTTGTTTTGGGTTCCGTGGACGAAGGTGGGAGAAGCACATTGAATTGTATTTCAGGTTCAGCAATGCAGGAAGAGCTGAGGAGACTGCTGGATTCCAGGGCAGGCTGAGCAAAAATCCTGTCGCAGGACTCCAGCACTATCTCAAAAATTTTATAAAAAAAAAACTAAAATATAAAACATCCCATCCTCACCCCAACACACTCACCATTCCCCACCCATGTCAACCTTTGCCACCTAATACCATCTGCCCCTTATGGGCCCTCAGATTTCTCATTCTGATTTGTCAATCCATCATTTCATCCACCACTCATTCAATGCCTAATACTGAATTGTACCCATGCAAACAGGTAATGAAACAAGCCCACATCAAAGTTCTATCTTATAGACCATATTCTATTAAGGGCTCTCACTTTTACAAAAAAAATGACAATGACATATCATCAGGTTTGAAAGCTCCAGGGTTTAGCCACAATCTTCTCTACTGCTAAGAATCTCAAAGTATAAATGGCAAAACCTCTCCCTCTCCAAGGATTTCCAACCGCCCCTCACTGTAAGTGACTCCCAAACTCCCCCATCCTACCACAAAAAGTGTCTTAGGACCACTTCCAAAAGGGTACTGTGGCTGTCCAAACAAATCTACAAACAGACCTGCTTTCACTGGTTCAACATGCATATTGAGTTCCATGCAACAGTGATGCCGCAACTCCATTTCAGTGGAAACAGCCAGTGACTCATATGGCTAGCTGCCTCCATAAAACATACATGCGCACAAAACAACCTGGCCTGTTTCTGCCAGAGACAGTATGAACTGCCGATGCTGGAGTCGGAGATAACAGAGTGGAACTGGAGGAACATAGCAGGTGAGGCAGCATTGGAGGAGCAGGAAAGTTGACGTTTCAGGTTGGGACCCTTCACAAACTTCTGAAGGGTCCAGAACCAAAACATCAAATTTTCTGCTCTTCTGATGCTGCGTGGTCTGCTGTGTTCGACCAGTTCCACACTGTGTTATCCAAGGCCTGATTCTGCCCCTGTGAAAACAATAAGTGCCATGTTTGGGAGTGGAATGTGATTTCAGACTACCTACACCATTTCAACTACAATGAAAAGTTCTTTGTCATGGCAAAAACATGGCCCCAAGCATTTTTAACTTCCAAGTTGGCAGGCTGAAAATGTCAACATGACTGGTTGCTAATTTGCTGACACCATTGCAGCTATATCAAGACATTCCTTTGACTTGGCTCCCGAGTTAAACAGCTGTAGAGAAATGTGTAAAACAGTGATAGAGAACAAGAGATCTTTGTGGGGAGTTTTCTTTGAGGTCACATTATTCTGCCTATGTGGGAAGTCAATGTGATAACTCTGAATGCTGATGACTTTGTCATCAATAACACCTGAAAGTCCAGGTCATTAAATAAATGTGCGCTACAATGAAGTAGTGAAACATTCATCCAGTGTTAAAATATTTGGCAAAACAGTCCAAGGAAAGCTGGTGTTTGGCTATTGACTGAAAAATCTAGTCTATCGTCTACGTACTGGTATTATCACTGGACTATTAATCCAGAGATCTAGTAAAGTTCTAGGGAGCTGCGTTTGAAGTCTGTAATGACAGATGATGGATACTTAATTCAACAGAAATCTGGAATCAGTAGTCTAACGATGACCACGAAACAACTGCGGATTGCTGGAAAAGCCCAACCGATTTGCTAAAATCCTATAGGGAAGGAAACAACTGGCTTTACCTGGTCTGGTCTACGTGTGACTCCAGACTCACATTAGTGTTGTTGACTTTTAACTGCCTTCTGGGCAATTAGAGATTGGCAATAAATGTTAGAAATCCACATCCCACAAATGAATAGAAAAAAATTTGCACACTGAATCCAGATACTTTATCTCAATTCTACAGTTGCATAAACTCCTTGTCCTATTTTATTACCAAGACTAAGCAAAAATGTTTTGTTATTTTACATTTAATACAATTTTGATGAAAAGATAACATAACTGCATATTCTCATATCAGTACTACTTTATCAACCAGATCTGTATAAAATGAATTGTACACTGCTGTCCATCAAATTCTATTTAATAAAAATAATCATGCTGAGCATTAATTTGCAGATTATAAATTATCATTCAAAACTGAACTCTGCATTCATCTGTAATCTTATTCACATGCACCTTGTTTGTTCTTGCCTGATTACTTCAAAACGATTAAAATACATTCAATTCTGAACAATGAGAACTTCTTTTTTTTAAAACCAATGGACCAGAGTATTTGGCTAAATAGAGAGCAAGTCAGAAAATGAATTCTGGTTTTGTACTATATACTTGAATGCAGCATTGCTTAGCATTTATTGATAACAATGAATCTCCAGTGCAAAACATCATTCCAGTTTCGTTTTCAAAAAAAATAATCCTGTTGAAATCCAATGCTCAACTTGTAGGAGTTAATAGCTCAAGTGTGTCAAGTAAAAGCATATAGCTTGAAGAGGTAAATGGAGGCATAATCTTTTATTCATTGTTGATTCAATAATACATACTCTACCAGCAAAAATGAAAAATATGTTTTAACATTACAAGGTGAAAACTTGATTTGGATGAATATTTGCTGCACAAAGTATGCACGCACAATGTTTGTCACAACTTTTCAATGCTCTGGCTTGTGTCAGTTCTGCTGCTTGTTCTGTTACAAGGAAACATGCAAAGGGAGGGGTATCCATTAAAGTAAACAAATGGATCAAACTTGTTTACTTACGTGGGTAAATCCAAATCAAGCTTTAATTTCAAAAGCATTTAAACATCCAAATGTTCCCACCTGAAAAATCCTTGTTTCTTTAAACTTTTGTTTTCATTTTTCATTTAATGAAGCTAATTGTGCTTTGTTATCTCAACAAAGTAAAGTTTGGACAGTTTCTTTAAAAACAAATTCCACTTTTTAACAAAATCACAAATTCCGCTTAGTGCTGGAGGTGGCATTGACATTTGATATCTCACATCCATTCTGAACACTTCCATTGGGCTCTGAAACTGCTTAAAAGTGAGTAACTAATTTCAAATTACAACAGTGCTTTGACGTAACATGCCTGTATTGGAGTTTGAACCCTAGTAGATTATATACAAAAGCCTGTTATTTATACTGTACAACAATCTAAGTCTTCAATACAAATTTCGAGGTCAGCAAACCTCCAAGAATCATTTGGCAGGATAGGATAGTCAAATTTCACAATGTGTGCTGAAACCCGAAACAAATGCCACCATATTTCACCACCTCCACCTCCCCCCCCCCACAAAAAAGGAGGTGCAGACAAAATTCTTCATTAAGACTTCCAATAGCAACTTGGGATTAGAAGTACAATTCCTCTTCAAATCAGACTACACCAATTTGGAATGCTGGTGTCACTTTGTAGTTACAAATTAAATTATTTCATTTAGTCACAGGGTTTTGTATAGGCTGCACCTGACAAGCAAGTGGGTGGATATAAACTGCCAACATATATATGTATATATAATATTTATATAATATATATACACACACACACAAACACACACACACACACACACACACACACACACACACAAACACAAACACACACATTCACTGGTACCAGACCAGGGTGTCAAACTCATGGAATGGTTCACTGCTTAGTTTAATTGGGAATTTTGTCAAAAGATTTTCAACATAGCACTATATACTTTGGAAAAAAAACTTTTACAAGTTTTCCTAAATTATTTTAAAATGTTTGTTTCTGTTATAGTTTATTAAGTATTCACCATTTAATGTTTCAGAGCCACTTAGAGCACCATCATTGTAGAGCTGATGGGGCAACCTCTTTAGTAAACTGAGTATATCCAGTTAGTGCAATACACCGTGGTAATCTGCTATCTCAGAGTAAACAATGAATAGAATAGAAAGCGGCTTTACCACAACATACTGAACCTTTGGGATCTGCTCAGTGTAAGTGAATAAAAATTATCCTTCATTTCCAAAAGATAATGCATTAACTGATCTTGTACAACTGTAAGGGAATAAAATCTGTAAATGATATTTCAAGAAGCCCAATAAGTTCAAGAAAGCAATCTTCTGTGCATATGCTTTACAATCACATTCTATGAGGAGAAAATGTTAAAAGCCACCAACTTTAAAAACAAAACTTGGATTATCAACATTTGCAATTCAAAGGCAAAAATGAAATAAACACAGATGTTCATACCCTTTTCTTCCCTCAAACCCCCTAAAACTTCAAAGTCAGGTTTTTTTCTACTACTCAAGACTACTTTCGGCTTGGAATATACATAATGGCAATGAGATGTAAATACCTTCTGAGAAGAAACAAGTAAATACACTCTACTAAAATTCAGGAAAAACAAAGTCTTGAACCCATTTGTGCATAGTTCATGATCCTCTTTAAACCAGCTTTCCACTTCCAACAACAGCTTGATAAAACCAATAAAACCTATCCAAAGTTAATGCACAAGTTACCTGATCAAAGCAGGCTGGGACAAGGAGAGTTTATACAGTAACATACCTTACAGTATGTTAGTCCATTGTCTTTAACACAATCAAAAGCATTGATTTCTTTTTAAAACATAAAGCATTTCATAAAGCACTCTTCAAACATTGTTGTGTCCATTATTTGGTAAATAAGTAACTGCTACAGAATAAACAGGTATTTTCTTCTTTTCTTCAGTGCTAGGAGTTGGGTTAAAATACATGAAATGGCGTGGAGTAGCTCCCCAGAAAATTCAGGCCTTCCTGAGACATCATCCACTGTGTGCAAGAAAGTGAGCAAACATTTATGAAGGAAAAAATACACAACAATGGCCAAAAAAACAACACTGTTCATTCCCAGAGTTCTGAAGTAGCACATCTTCATTCTGAAAATAGGTTTTGATGGAAGAGTAATTGTCCTTTTTTCATTTTATTTTTCCTTTCTCTAAGGTTCCA
Source organism: Ginglymostoma cirratum (assembly GCA_024137785.1). Lineage (NCBI taxonomy): Eukaryota > Metazoa > Chordata > Chondrichthyes > Orectolobiformes > Ginglymostomatidae > Ginglymostoma > Ginglymostoma cirratum. Next base: position 9,081,983 of record JAHRHZ010000079.1, on the reverse strand, counting down.
AAAAGTTTGTAAACAGGAGGATACCAGAATAGGCACCTCCAAATCAGTCACAAAAATATGCAGTCCAAGTGCTTCCCATTGCCTGCTTGCAGGCTGGGTCCACTCTACCGTGTAGCTATGGCCACAGTTCAACTAGAGCATTTTTAATTTTTTTTTAAATTTTATACTCTGAAAGAAAACTGGTGCAATACTCCTGTAATAATTCTCTTGCATTAGTCCACAAAAAAAGCCACTAAAGGTAGGTATACACATCATCTCCAGAGCACACACTGTTTAAGAGCGTCCTTGAGTAAACATTTACACATGAATTGCTGCTGGCCCCCTTTGTAAGATTAGCTGGAGGGGCTGCATACACTCAGTGCAAAGTTAGAAGCTAATAATTCGACCGACAAGCAAATAAAAGCATATACTGTATAAAGGAACAAAAACACACTGATTTCATATGCACTCACACATCTGAACCATCATTCTCTCTCTCTCACTCACTCTCAGACACACACACACACACACACACACACACAAACTTTTTTTGTTTGAGCCTATTTGTGATGACAACATCTTGGAAGTGTAAATTAGACGGTTTCACATTTCATTATTGGCCTGCTTGATTCAAGTATTTGTGTTGATATGTTTTTGGGATCAACGAAATAAAGAAAGCAAGGGTAATGTGCATACTAAACCCAGGCTCATAAAAGTAGACTTTCCATGCCCCTTCCCCTCCCTCCCATTTCCCTGCCCACCCTCCACACCCAACCAAAAAAAGGTTGTGGATCAAGGGTCAATATGATGCCCAAAACTGGGTTGTTTAGTGCTGATTGTTAGCTCCACAAGATCGTCGGTTTTCCCTACATGGATTCTCCACTGAGAAGATCACCAGGTAGCAAGGTGTTTATAGGCGTAGGGCTGCCAATTACTCTGGTATCATCACTGTTTGGAGGCCCCCATAGGCTGCTGGAGTACTGGGGGACACCACTCCATAGGAGGTCATTTGCTCCTTTCCCACTCAGGCTTGTAGTATTCCAGTGACCCAGATCATTGCGGACCAAGCCGTGAGAGTTGGTGCTCGACCCAAGTCGGCTCTGATTGGTTCCTGCGTTAGACTGCCAGCTAGAGGTCTGTGTCAGTGTTTGACCTTGTGCAAAGAAACGGTTAACTTCCTCATCACTAGCAAATTCAGCGAGGATGGTAGTGTTTCCCAGAACGCACCTGGAAAGAAAGGAGGGTTGAACATTACAGACTAAGTTGAATTAACTCAAACACTTAAAATGATAACTGGTAATAAAAATTACCTTTAAAATATAGAATTTACCAGGAATTGTTGAACCTATTGCAAAATTTGAACTGCAATTTTTAAATTGTGTGTAGCAAATGTATGTATTTCAGTTTCTTCAATATATCCCTTTACAGCTAATTTGCAACTTGTTTTTCCGAGACAATTTAAATACTGATGTATTAAGGAAATTGACTTTTTTTGAGCATTGTGACATTTTAAAAAAAACGGTAGAGGAAGTTAAATCATTCTAATTCTGTTTCCATGGGCTTTCAAACTACTGGTACGTAGGGGGCACAGAGTCAGCAGACCATACCTGAACGAGAAGCAGATTGAGTGCAGGAGTGAACTTGGGGGAGATGGAAAAATAGTACTTAAGAAAGGTTTACCCTATTTTTAAAAAGTGTATTAGGCATCAATTGAATTTTTCAGTACTAGGAAGGCTTTATTCAGATGGATAAAGTTTGTTTTATAAACCGCAACAAGGTTAACTCATAAATAAAGGAATGGCAGGCTGCTTTAATCTCAAGAGTGCATATCTCCTGTGCTACGTGAAAACTCCAGAATGTTTCCAATACTCTGGATTACCATTTGTGCAGGAATTGTCATCAGTTGCAGCAGCTTGACCTCTGGGTTTAAGAACTTAAGCAGCAGCTGGCACCACTACAGTGCATATGTGAGACTGAGAGTGATGTGATTGGAAGTTTTTGGATGTGATCACTCTGCAGCTTAACAGTATATAGGAAGAGAGGAATTGGATGGCCTACAAGGCTAGGAACTGGGATGTGCTGTCTGAGAGTAGTAGAGGAAAGTCCAATCAAGCATTGAAAGAATTAGATGATTATTTGAAAAGAAACAATGTGCAGAATTATAGGGCAGGACTGGAAGTTAGCATTACAGCACTGGAGAAAGAGGATGTTCCAGTAGAGCTAGGATAGTATCAATTTAGCAAGAGTTGAGGCATTTTAAAAAGTGTAATTACATTACTTGGTACATAATTTTGCTCAGCATAGAGGAATAAATTTGCAAGGATATTACAGAGGAGTGAAAACTGTCAAGTAGTTGCAATAGGGACTTTTGATTGCCTGAATATAGACTGGGGTAGCAGTTGTTTAACAGGAAGAAGGAGGAAGAGTTCCTGCAATGAACTCATGACAAAGATCAGTTAGAAAATACAACTGAAGACCAGAGTGAATATAAAGGGTTGGGGGGAGAAAAAAGCAAGTTAAGAAAAGCAAAGATCAAGTATAAAGAGAGACTGGCAACTAATGCAGAACTTCAGAAGAACAATAATAATAAGTTGGTGGAGTGGGGGGACAGCTGGCAGATGAAGTTCAACGCGGCATATTTTGGTAGGAAGAAGTGCAAGTGGTACGACGAAAATCATTTTCTTTGCAACATGTGGCTAGGATATGGGATGCACAGTCTGAGTGGTGGAGGCAAGTTTGATTGAGGCAATTTAAATTTTAAAAAAAACTCTAAATTGGATGTAAGAGTAGAGGGACCTGAATGTACAGATGCCTAAGTCATTAAAAGGTAGCAAGATAGGCTGAGAAAGTAGTTAACAAAAGTTGATGCAGTACCTCACACTTCACTGATAGGGGCAGAGAGTACTGAGCAAGGAGGCTAATTTGAACTCGACAGGCACAGGTTCAGCCTTAGCCGGAGTACTACTTCTAGTTAGGATGGATGTGAAGGAATGATTTGGAAGGGGTACAGAAGAGGTTGACGAAAATGGTAACAGTTATAAATAATCGTAGAGTTACAAAGATAGACAGGAGACACCTCAGACTGCTGTGCTTGAAGAGAAGCTAATTGGAGATTTGTGTGAAGTATGTACAATCAATCATTAGGGTTCTGGACAGAAGAAACAGGAGAAAATCTTCCTCCTCATGAAAGGATCAAGAGCAAGAGAGCACAGATGTAAAGAAATGAGTAAAAGAAAGGGCAAATGGTGTAAGGAAAAACACTTTCTGTAGCAAGTGGCAAGGATTTGGGATGCACTGTCTGACAGCGGCGGAGGCAATTTCAATCAAGGCATTGAAAAGGGAATTAGATGGTTTTTTGAAAAGGAACAATGTGCAGAATTATAGGGACATGGCAGGAGAATGGTACAGGGTGAAATACTTATTTGGAGAGTCAGCACAGATAGCGGGTTGAATGCCTTCCTTCTGCACGGTGGCAATTTTGAGATTCTGTGAAGTATCTGCAATAACATATCAGTACTGTAGGACATTTTGCAATTTTTTCCAGTCTGCATGTATAGGTTTTCATAAGTTGGAACAAACTTTCATTCAACACTGTTCATTAATTTGAAGAAAAAATCATAATTGAAATTTTTTCAGTCAGTTACTTTTCTGGCGGCTGCATAGGAATCAACAAATGTTGGCGGTGGAATTTCTAGATGTTGACCTCTCAGCTGTTTGGTTTGGAGGTTTTTTTTAAAAGTATAAGATCAGACACTGTTCAGACATATTGCTTGCCTAGACTGGGTAGAATGAGCCTGCAAAAAAAAAAATCAAGAAACTAACATCCAAGGTTCAGAGACAGTTGTACAGACAAATTTAGTAAAGGAGATGTTTGAGGGGTCGGTTGTAAGTGGGTAGATTGACGGAGGAAGAAACAACTAAGGGGAAGGACAGGAAATGGAGACCTGACCACAAACCAGAAAAGGTTGACCCATTTGCACTGAGCTGTGGGGTGACCACCAACAGATATATGACGACAAGCAAAGGATTTAAAAAAAAGGGTAGGAGAGAGTCAAAAGTAAATATGTTAAATCAGGACCAATGATAGGCTGTAGGAATAGTGTGAAATGTTTCTTTTTACTTTTACCTGTCTTTTCCTAAACTTCAAAGGGGCTTGTTTCTAATTTAAATCCGAGGAAATTAAATTATGGTAAAATCGAACGCTAGAGTAATCAAAAACACTTACATGTGCAGAGACTTCTGGGCCTTAGCTGCTTCTTCCTTGGAACTGTAGCGAACCACAGCATTTCCTTGGGTCAGGTTCAGATGGAATGTTATCAATGGACCATGTTGCATGCATAAAGTCCGCAAGGTCGAACCATCGATCTATAGCAAATAAGTGAGCCATCATCACTTCCATCAGTTTGAAACGTTCACATGCGCAGTAACGCTCACAACTTTATAAGTTTGCTTGGCACATGTTACTGTTATAGAAGTGTGGCGAAACAATTCCCCCCCCACCCACTCAGAGGGTGGTGGGAATCTGGAACTCACCGCCTGCAAAAGGTGGCAGAGGCAGGAAACCTCTCAACATTCAAGTAACATTTAGATGCGTACTTGGAATTCCAAGTCATACAAGGCTACGGGCCAACTACCGGTAAATTGGATTAAAATAGCGTTCTTGAACAGTATAGATTTGATGTGCCGAAGGGCCTTTTGCTGCGTTGTAGACTTCATGACTTTAAAACTAATTACTTACTAAAATTTAATTTAAAAAAAAATTATGGATGCTGGAAATCCAGAACAAAAACAGAAATTGCCGAAGAAACTCAGCAGGTCTGGCAGCATCTGTAGAGAGGAAGGGGAGTTAATGTTTCAGGTCGAGTGGTCCTTCAGAGTTTCTCCAGCAATTTCTGCTTTTGTTACTTACTTAAATAGCAGTCATCACTTGACAAACATCAAAGACATTTCGATTTTTAACTAAATGGAAAGTAGCTAACTAAAATTACGAATTACCAAACCCTATACCCTCCAGAATCTGAGTGGTTGGTTGAGTAACATTATGGTGATTAATCAAGTGAATTAAGATGAGTGCAAGCTAACAAATCTGTAAATCCAACTCAGGAAAAACAAAACACCCCTGGAAAAGGAAAATAAACCATTTAATGCAACTGTCTTCAGTTGTTCCACTAGATAAATTGTCCCAAAGCTCTAGCAGTCGATGAAAATGAAAAGCTTTTAGCTGTGGGAAAGGAGAGTAGAATGGAGAGGAAAAAGCAGCTGGCCCAATAGTTACATTCTGGGGTTTTACAGAAGCTAAGGATATCACATGAAACAATGCTACTACATTTCTAATTTCCTAGTATATAATTTTCTCAGAACAAACTGTGCAAGTCTAAACTCCAACACCTTTTCAGACAGTCACTCATGAAGGAGATTTTTGAGATTCTCCTCAAGGTTCTGCACTGGGGCTTGAACCCATAACCATCTGACTCAAGAATTATTGCTGTAAGTAGTGATGAATTTTTAAAATAACTTTACCATTGGACTGTTTTTTCTATTGTTGTTCATGTAGTATTTTGATTGTTCACAAATGTGTAATACATGGTACCCAATAAAACCAATTTATTTCATACTAATTTTGCAAAATTCCTAGTTGCAAAAGCTATCAGACATAACTGGCATCACAACCTAAACTTAATAAAATGCCATTTAAAATAGGCTTTGTAATAAACTTGGAAATCAGATGAGATTATAATAGGATTATAAATCTATTATGGGACACACATTGCAGGAATAGTTTGGCAATTCATTGGATGATAATTAAATTCTATAAATGTAAATCTGTACATTTTTTGTTCAGCTAAACAAAATTTGAAAAATTTGGATGTACTGATTTGCGAGCTCAATTGCAACCAATGGCATTTACAACAATTAAGTTATTTTCACATTACACTATTAAATTGTTACCTGGGGTGTGAGGTTTCGGAGAACCAGCCAGCTATTGTTTCTTCCAGAGCTGTCAGTACTCCAAGCAGAATCTACAAAGGCAAAAGGCACATTACATACTATTAACATTAATTCTGAGACCATATTCTCTGCATCAGAATGGAAAAAATGATAAACCATCTTTTGTGAAGGTTGTGTCCAAATGGCACTCAGAGGAAATCTAATGGATTCATGGATCAAAGTGGCACTTCACCTTAAGAATAGGAATGTTATTCTTTTCTCTTTTCTGAGTTAAGTTAGCAAAGGTCATCAAATATGGAACTTAAGAATGACCACCCTGCCTTTGATGAACATTAATTTTCACAATATGAAATTAGTAAAGGGTCCTGATAAAGAGCAATTCAATTTCATGGCAATGCAACACATTTTATGCCATAATCAAGGGAAACCAGATAAGTTTAAATTAATTTTCAAAGAAAGGCAAAATGCCAAAATAATTTCCTTGCTCCAGTTGGGAAATTCAGCACCAAAAGCTAAATTCTCATGGTAATGGGGATTTTAAAAAAAAACTTCCTTTCTGCAAATTTAATTTACTTGCAAAAATGAGACAGCTCAAGTTATAAACCTGCAAAGCAGAGAGAATAAAGAAGTGCTTTAAAGATAGGAAATGCACTACCTGAGTATATAGTCATTTCCTGGTTTCCCTTGATGAGGAATTCCTAACCTTGAGATGAAGTGTCACCTTATTCCACATGTCCTCTGGTTCATTTGCCAAATGTGTACTAGAAAAATGATCACAAACTAATATACGAGATTCCACAAACCATCAAATATTGGACATGGAATAGAGTATAGAAAAGTTTTCTGGTTCTGAATTGCCACTTCTTGAAAAATACTTGATCCTTTAATATTTCATGATCTCAAATTGTTTCAAAATGTAATACAATTACACAAGATAATTAAGTCAACTGAAACTTGAACACCATTTGTTATTATAAAAATCTTAACATCCAGAAACTTAAAAATCATAAAGCAGCAGAAATTTGGAAATTCAGACACTGAGCAAATTTCAAATGCCTACAGCACAAGGCATTGCAATAATTCAAAACTTACTGGAGGAATAAGAGCTTGGCCAGCTTGAGACGAGTCCGAGTGAACTGACACCCCAGGATGGTGATGGCTTGGTGTTTGTTAGGCCTGGTGGTGGCCGAGTGTTTTTGGATCCTAGCGGCACTTTCCACAATTCATGCGATAGCGATGGTTGAGTTTGAGCAATGGGTCCAGGTGACCAAGTGGACTTATCTGTCAGTTTAGCTGAAATGCAAAAAGAATTCTCCTTTAGACAAAGGAAATTTGGTTAATGAAAATATTTATTTTAATTCCAGGTACATAGCTCTTCAAAATATATAGATTTCTGCATTTATTTTTGACCGTTTTCCCATTTAGCCTTTGAGCACTGAAAGTCCTTTTGAATCTCAAAATACAAAGCTCCCCTAGAACTTGTGAAACATTGGTCCACTTATTTATATTTGAGATTATGAAACAACGCATATAACCACAGAACACATTCAAAAACACAACTCAGAATAGTACCATAATTCAAAGTTTTAGAAAAGCAGTAACCACATTACTGTGACCTCTGTTGCTGACCACAGCAAAGGTTCAAACCCTGAATATTATTACCTTGACATGTACGGTCAAAGAAAAAGTGAAAATATTCAGAAGGTTCACAAGTCTACCAACACAATTTGTCTTCCGCGGAACGTTTCTGGGAACATCTAAATGCGTACATGGTTTCACGCAGCAGGTTAAGTTTCAGTAGGTTACAATATTTGAAATCAGGGTTTTCAGATTTATTTAATTTTAACCTGAAAATACTCAAAAAAAAAAACCTAGAACAACATTGGGTTGGAGACTTTGCTTGCCTGTGCCAACCCATCAGAAATATTCGCCCAGCCTATGACAAAGGCCCCTGGAAAAGAGAATTTGTTATATATATCCCCAAGTTGTTCTTTGCATGTATCCTGTCTTCAAATTAACTCAAGTCACTCAAATCCAAAATGGTCCAAAATACAAATTTTGACGAATGATAGACCAAATCAAACTTCTCTGCTAATCTGCATATGCAATTAGAAATTTTGGTTGCATGATTTCTATTCGTAAATCTTGCAGAAAAGCCAACAAAATACAATTCCTGCAATCTCACAACTCTACGAGACAACGACTGACCGTGGAATGTTGAGAAGTGATCCATTGAACGGAACTACTCAAAACCACATCTGAAAACACTGATTTTTACACAATCCAATACTCAATTGGCAGCTTCATTAGCCACAAGTGCATTTCAGGAACTCATACACGCCCTCCTGTGAATGACAATTTATAGAAATAATGCAACCAAATCTCAAAAGCTCACCATCAACCAAGAACTCAACTTCATAAAGTTGGTCATCATGTCCCTTTCAAACTGCAGCAAGGATTTTGGTGCATTTCAACGCCTTCTCAAATCAAATTTGCTCTTATCTACTCTGCACAACTTAACTTTCTGATGGAATGTTCTACAAATTTTATCCATGAGAAACAACTAAAATACAATGAAGCACAAGTTAGGAAAATAGTATTTGAAAGGCAAATATTTATGAAAGAAAGAGCCCAAACCTGGACGAAGACAGCAAGCATACAGGTAGGAAATGAAAACAGATGTATATTAGGTATCTGAGGTTGGAAAGAAAAGGGGCAAGAGTAGGTGGTGCAGGAAAGTACTAAAAGACAATAGCTACAATAATAAAACTGCACGAATTTTCCAAAAGAAAATGTTTTTTTGTTTGGTGCAATAGAAGAAAGGCTTGTTAATTGTGCTAAACTTCAGACAGACAACAAACTCAGCTGAAATACCTCATGCCACCTTTGCAACTATTTACTGCACTATAACCAACACAAAAAAAACTGATCAGGCAGAGAAAGTTCCCATTAAATCATTACACATTTGCCCATAAAATACATCTACTTTCTTCATATACTTATGTCATAATCACCGAGTCAAAATTATGGGACTTGATACTAAACCATAAAACTTGAGTAAAATCTCACATGACCACAAAACTGCAAATGGCTGAAGAGATCAGCTGCAAATGTGCGGTCTTTCACTCACAGATATAGTGCTGAATGACATTCAACAACCTTATGAAGGCATGAAAGAGGAGTGAGAATATCAAGTGCCAATCCCCTTACTCTGACTTGACCAGTTTTCTCATACTCAGTACAACCCATTTCTCTCATGGAGCACCTTCACAAATCCCCATATGAACAGCTGTCACAGCATTAGAGATAAAAGGTACTGCAGATGTTGGAGAATCCGAGATAACAAGCATGGGGCTGGATGAACACAGCAGGTCAAGCAGCATCATAGGAGCAGGAAAAC
>JAHRHZ010000079.1:8979230-9072255 GCA_024137785.1 Ginglymostoma cirratum | reverse complement strand
ATTTCTGATGAAGGGTTTAGGCCCGAAACGTCGAGTTTTCCTGCTCCTATGATGCTGCTTGACCTGCTGTGTTCATCCAGCCCCATGCTTGTCACAGCATTAGCCTCATTCCGTTGCCATCCCACACCCATCTTCACATTCATTTTCCACTAATACTGTCCTTTAATCCTTTCAATCACAACCCATTTATCACAGAGCAGAGAGTAGATGTGTTGTTGCACAGAATAGCCAAGAGCTCTATGGAGAGGCAGAGAATGGAGAGCTGGTCCTTCAGTAACAGCATTCTGCTAGCTGCAGAGGATGCAACAGGAATGTAGAGATAGATACCTTAGATACCCAGTGACAGAATCAGACATTACAGACACGTGGCCCATAACAATTACTGATTTATATGGTTTGTCACCTGTAACTGAAATATCATCAGCTGCACAATGACTATTTTAAACCTTTCCTCCTTACCAGTTTTTAATTCACGTCTTTTACCTCCCATAGGGAGGTCACTGATAAAAGAATTATTCCAGAATGACACACTTCAGGCATTATTTAGACATGCTTTAATTTACTGGAGAGGGAATGGAGGATTCTGTCTCTATGATTGTCATTATATTTCAGGCTTTGCACTGATGTGCCCACCTCCACTAGAAGAGCAGTCACCTAGATAGAACATCAGTCAACTGAGCATACGTTGGCCATCAGTGTCAGTTTGTCAGCTTATACAGGAAGGAGGAAAGTCTTGCCTTGGCTGTTCAGCATCTCATTGAAATTCAAAAAGGTTTTTTCACACTTTTGGTTGACAGAAAGTGCAGGTGGGCCAAAAGTGGAAAGATGGAAAAAGGAAACATGGAATTGAGGACTCTCCTCAAGATGCTTCCATATCTTCCAATGGAACCCACATGCTGAGTCCTATGACTGACTCTACTCCTGCATTGGGGTTGATGGGACAATCCTTGGTGGAATCCCTCACAGGTTCTGAAATCCGGTGGACATCAGCCACGAGCATCTCGGCAAAACAGTAACAGAACCAGCAGCTTGCCTGTAGTCCTGCTGAAGGTACAAGGCTAAGCATATAAAAGGAAAAGAAGAATTTTATAGTTTCAATAAGGAAAATGAGTGATTGTAAAAATGTTAACATTATTTTAAGAGTTTATGAATTTTTAGGTTAAGTTCAAGTCTCCATTGGTCAGTTGTTTTCATTGCCCACATGTAGACATCAGCAATGAATTAAATAGTATGTTGAGAAAGTCTGAGACTCCAGAAAGGCTATTGCATAGCCATGCCCAGAAAGATGAAGGAGACTAGCCATGACTATCAATCAGTGAAATGGAAGGATTATTAACCATGAGAAAGCATTGCATTGGGGTGTGGAATCAAGTGGGTTTGACATTGGAAAGCAAGATGGCCGCTAGCCTCAGGTTAACAGAACCTTGTCTCTATTGGGCCACATGTCAGACATTTCTGACAGCAGGGTGTAGAGCCATTGGGGAAATGTTGTTACACTAGGTTCCACCTCCTGCAGAGTGGTCACCACCACCTTCTTCCTGCCCCTCCAGATCGTTCTGCTGGGCATGCTGTGCATAGCACAGAACAGCATTACCACTTGGAACATCCTTGATGGTGTTCACTGCAGGGTCTCAGAATCCATCCAAACACTAAAATTGCATCTTCAGCAGTCCACAGGCTTGCTCAAATGACTGCTCTTGTGGTTTCTAGAGTACTTGACCCTGCATCAATTGTTGGAACCATCTGCAGAATTTCCTTGAAGTTTGGAAGAACTGATTTTCACAGAACGAAGGCATCATAACAGATTCCAAAATAGCTTGCAAAGATGTGCATAATTATCTTCTGGAATTTGCATGCTTACAAGAGGAACATTTAAGGAGTGGTTGCAACTCCTGGGTGATCTGAGAACATAGTGATTGACACATAACTCCCTAAACTTGCAAAAATTCAGCCTTTGCCATCCAAGGCTCTTCGCTGCCAAGTCCTAGCAATTGCTAAAAGGACATAATAAAGATAGCATTGCCCAATTGGGAGATACACTTGTCTGCAGCACTTTGTTAAACCTTACACTGTTCTCCAGCACATCACTGGGAGAAATTGCAGGCAAAGAAATTCAGGTTGTGGTGACCTTGATAACCATTGGCAAAACAGCTCTGGTTGGTCAAACGCACAGCTCTTCTCTGGGGGGTGGGTACAGATGTCAGCAATGACATGTTGAGAAGGCCTGAGACTCCAGACGGACTGTTGCTTAGCCATGTCCAGAAAGATGATCCTCAATCTGAATACCCTTTGCCGAGAATATTGACCTTTACATGTTCATCTTGCATGCAAATGTGGTTTCACAGTGACCTATAGAGAATCAAATGGGCAAGAAGAGAGCTGCTGTTACTACTGGTGTCTCCCCTGTTCTCATGAGCTTGCTCCCATCTGCTTACGTTTCTCATCAGAGGTCCAAGATAGAGTCACAAGAGGCTCTTGTGCTGTTGTTAAGGCTGGCAGTTTGGAAATACATACTACCATTTTTCAAAAAAATTCCTACATAGCTAAAATTACCTCCAAAGCAATTAAGACACATTCTCACACTAAGGCCCATGAGTAAAAACCCTCACTAAGGCAATGAAGCAGCTTTCTTGTTTCAGTATTTAAAATCTTTTCAAACCCTTATAGGTTTCCAACAGTACATAACATGTGCAAGGTTGAATGTGGAAGTTACCAGATTCACACTTGCTGCCTGACTTACCAGTGTTTTTACCTTCTTTTAACCAGTGTGTGCAACTGAATCCATGTTCTCTTTGTCCCAATCTCTTGGAGACATGAATTTGAATCCCACCATGGAAGACATCGAAATTGGAATTCAATAGCCTAATGATGACCATGCAACCACTGTCGATTCTTGCAAAAACTGATCTAGTTCACTAGAATCTTTTAGGGAAGGCAATCTACCATCTTACTTGGCCTGGCCTGCATGTGACTCCAGACTGTCAACAATTTATTCTTCATTACCCTCTGGGCAATTAAAGGCAACAAAATGCTGGCTTAGACAGCGATGCCAACGTCCCATATAAACACAAATAATCACATGGACTATAGCTCTTTTGACCCTAGCCTTGTAAGTCTCCACTTCCTTCCTCTGCGTATTTTCTTCTCGATTTCAACAAACACACCACAATACTCTGAGTTGAATATTCTCACCAACCTGTGGAAAGGAATTGGTTCTAAACATTTTATTTGATGGGTTAGTAGCTATCTGATATGGTGGCCACTTGCTCTGGACTGAACCACAAGAGGAAACAATTTTTCTAAATCTACCATATCGATACTTCATAGTTTTGAAGGTCTAATATATTCTCTACTCTAGAGAAAGGACTCCAGCTACTCAAAATCCTAAATCTAAACCTCTTTTGTTAAAATTAAATTTTTCAATATTTATCATCTCAAAAAAATTCTTTCCTTGAAATTCTACATACGTTCAACTTGAGTAGCAAACAGAAATTGTTCAAATATTTGCAGCCTTTCTACATATCAATAAATTCTGATTAAAAATGCCATGATGTCTCATTGTAGTATTTCTTTACCAGAAATTTCTTATCAATAATGTGAAACCACATTTGCATGCAAGATGCCAACACCGGCCTAGCAAATAGTTCATACATATCTGGCATAAATTTTTCACTTTTGCATTCATGCCCTTTTTGCAATTTTCTTCCCGACATTCACCTTTAACAACTTAACCAATGTCATGTCAAAAGCTCTCTGTTTCTCTGCTTTTAGGAACCTTACTAATGATGGTATACTTGTCTCACCAATCTCTTTTCAAGTTTGAATTGCTCGTGTATTTGCATTTGCATTTTCCTCATCTCCATCTCAGAGACAAATTGCACCTACACCTTTTCTACTATTCAAGAGACATTCCATTAGATTTCTCTTGATTGTCAATAACTTGTCTTTTCATTTTGTCTCTTTACTGGCCCAGTAATTATTTTACACACATGGTCATTGTCAATAGCATTGAGTCAGTCTAATAATTTCTAACTTGTAAGGAATTAGGCTGAGAGTACTCAGCACCATTTCAAATAGAAATTAAACTTTCAACTCATTAACACTGACTGGATTTGAACTGAGAGATGAAAATATACAACATGGGTATTAATTCCCGACGACATTTCTCTTCTATTCTGTTAATATTCCTTGAATGAGAACAAGACAGAAGTGTATAACAATACAAGGTATTATCCAGTTCTGTATCAGTAAAAATCAGCAAAAGGACAGTTTTTTTCAACATTTAACACCAAAATAGATGGCCATCATGGGCTAAACAAAAAACTTTGCATGTCTAAATAAGGCAGGCGAGTACGTTGATTTGCCTTGGCCTCAGCCGGGTAAAAGAAAGCACAAACACAACCGCTTTGTGCAGGGACAGAAAGAAAACCTGAGCATCAATGAACAAGTAAAATAAACAAAGACTTAAAACTAATTCACTGACAACTCCATAATTTGGAAAGAGATAATGAAGTAGAACAAACCAATAGAAAAAGCAGCACATTTTATGTTTCAACATATGACTTCAGTAGCATTTGCAGAGCTTACAAGTAGAAATCAAATGTCTGGGCATTAGAAATTAGTGAACTTATATATTTTAGATCTGGTTGCAAGTGTTTCAAGATCGGCAGATCGAAACTGAAAAGGTTTCCAAGAGTGGAATGAAATTAAGATTCCTTTCAGGAATGTGTAAAATGGTAAAATGACATTTTTGTGTGATTAATGAATTGAGAAAAAGATTGCTTGAGAGTCTGGTAGCTATGACTGATCTCTGCAAGAATTTGTTTACATTTTTGTACGCGAGCATATAGAATCAAAAATGTTTTCTAGTATAAACTGGAGAACCTATTTGCAATCCGATGAGTTGGTTCTTAGTATTTAGGTTTATAGGGAGATCGTATTTTTAAGTTGCCCCTTCCATGCCATTTTACTTTAACGTTGCTGTTTTTAGAACCAGAAATCCCACCGAGCACCGTGAGATTTGTATTAATATTACTTACAGTACTTTATCTAACCATACTGGCAGCATTTTAGAGAGATTTCACCCTCTCAAACTTGAAGTTGCTCCAAATCTTCCAACTTGTGGCCTTCCTCCTTGCTGCACCAGCTTGCCCCATCCACCACACCTTAGCTTCAGTGGAAAGTCAATCAGCCACAGCATACATTCAGGAGATTGCCATAGTACACAGGACATGCCCAGGCCCAAAGCAGCTGGCCTGTGGCCTGCACGAGTCAGTGATATCTTGACAGCCCCCACATCCTGACCTGGCCCTAGCTCAATAGCATCACCTCCTGGCCAAGTCAACAGGGAGCTAGCCACTTCCAACCACTGCAGAATCACCCTGGTCCCCACCTCTCCCCTCATAATCCCCTTACCGGTAATCCCACTTCTCCTTCTCCTCCCTTTCTTCCTTCTACCCAATGGTGACAACCTATACCATACTAGGCAGTACGTTCCTACAAGGCTGGAGCTCCGTAGCAAAGTGCCGCCCACAGCTAACAGAACAGCACAGGAAAGCCTTTGAACTCTATGTGGACAACAGCAGCCTTCACATCAACTCAGATAAACTCACCAGTGCCCCTCTCATTTTCCCGCGAGCTCTAAGCCACAATACAACACAGGAACCCTATGGTACTGGGCAGCACCCCAGAGAGGGATGAGGTCAGGAACAAAATGACTGCCTCAGCAGGCAGCCTGGAGCTCAGAGGACAAAGAGTCCTCACTCCCAGTGCAGACCATGGCTCCACTCTCAAAGAGTCTGCAGCTACAGGAGACACTAAGTAAAGTGCTACATTTTAAATTATGAATAATCAAAGTATGTTATTTTAGCAGTTATTAATTTACCAACCAAGGAATTAGGCATTGACTATATTTCAACTTACAGGATACATGTATAATGTTTTAATTCTTTTCTGCAAAGGAAGAACTATGGATCCTAACTCCAGTTTTAACTTAAGTTTAACTCCTATAGGAATTAATGCTTCACCGATCCTTTCGCTTAAAATCATGATTTTCAGGAATGCAACTTTGACTTTGGGTGATGACACCCTGCACACATGGAAAAGGGGTCACTTTCATGAAGATACCATCATTCTAGAATGGACAAAGAAAAATTATTATTGTATATCTAATGGGAGGAGAAAAATTCCCAAAGTTTAACAAATGTCAAGGTATTAATGCTGAATTGAATCAAAGCAGTAATATAGAAGAATTTAGAGATGAATTTGAATTTCATGATGCTCTACACTCTATCCAATTACAAGTGAGGGTTATTTTTAATGAACCAGTTGTATGAATTCACAGAAAAAAAAATTATGTGCCTGATGTTATATTAAATTCCACTTTATGAGCTGACTTTCTACATGAAACAGCACACCTATTTGTGCTTTTTAAAACCATGTTAAGACTGCTGCAACCCTGCTCATTCCTTATGATGTGGTTTAGTATGGTCAGCAATGGAAGCAAAAGAACCCTACCTGCAGTATTAGGTGCAGATGTAGAGCTGCTGAAGGAGCTAGTATAGCCAGAGGCACTGAAGGACCAGGCACTAGATGAAGGCAGCGTGGCGTTCTGAGATGATGTTGGGGATGACCCTGTATAAACAGCAAGAAAGCAACTAAGGAAATGGAAAATGATTTAAATTAAATCTCAAAATGATCACTGTATTTTGTAGTGAAAAAACACGAGAAAATCAAAGGGATGGAGAAGGATGACTTTCAATGATAACATACTACTGTTTAAATTCAATTCACAAAATTCCTCAGTGGTGGAAGCAATTAAAGATGTTTGGATTTTCTTTCATATTTGTGAAAATAGCAGGTTAGGTTCATAAATTCTCAATCCATTCTATTTGTCTAAATTCCAACTAAAAATCTGTTATGGACCTTGCCTGCCAGGTACAAAACTATGTAAAAATGGTTGAAGTGCTCCATTTTGTAGAAAACGCAAACTAGGCACTTCTTCATTCAGAATTACTAACAAGTCTTGCTCTTTGAAATTCTGCACAGTCCATGATACAGAAAATGTACAAAGAAAGGAACAGAGTGGCAAAGTCTAATTTAAAACATTATTGTCACATGAAAACATTACAAAACCGAGCAACGATGAAAGCAGAACAGTGCGGAAATAGTGAAGATAGAAAGAATAACAATATTGCATGAGGTAAGCACTATACTGTATAACCTTTAGAAATGAATTAATATTACAAATGGTTTTACATCTTTTAAGAAAAAGTTACTTTAGAATGGGTAGATTGAGTTTTTGCGTCTATTTCAAGCACTTTTTGGTGTTTAAATTAACCAGCTGCAGAGCAAGGAACATCACTTTACATCAGAACTCAGTTCAATTTATGGGTGGTGGTTAAAATATCCTTCTCAAATGAATCAAAGAATCCCTGTTGTGCGAAAACAGGCCATTTGGTTCAGAGTCCACACCAACTCTCCAAACAGCATCCCACCCAGACCAACCTCCCCACTGCCCTATCCCTGCATTTCCCATGGTTATTTCACATAACCTACATATCTCTGGACACTATGGGCAATTTAGCTTGACCAATCCATCTAACCTGCTCACGTTTGGACTGTGTAAAGAAACCGGAGCACTTGGAAGAAATTCAAACAGGTACAGTGAGAATGTGCAAACTCCAAACAGACAGTCATCCGAGGGTGGAATTGAAACTGGATCCCTGGTGCTGTGAGGCAGCAGTGCTAACCACTGCGCTGCCGTGAAGAATGCCATGAACCCAGCGCTTGATTTCCCGTATAACCAAGCTGAGGAAGCAAGGCCGAACAACCGAAAGAGAGACAAACAGCAAGTCCAAGAAATCTGAACCGTATTTGAATATTTAAACAGTTTTCCAGCCAAGAAGGTAATGTTCACATTTCTGAAAAGTACCTGCCTTGCAATTAATGAGCGTGCAATTGAAATGAGTGAAGAAGAAAAGTTAAGTTTGATTTAGAAGTATCTGCGCTCATTGTATCTTTAATGTAACTTGACGACTCTAGAGAGGGCGTAGCTGTTAGTATTTGTATTCTTTGACTTTACTGTAGTTTGTTTTTAAGCTGTCAACATAGTGGCTTCATTCTTTTCGTAAGTACCTGTACTTTTGGATTCTAAAAGTAAATAAATAAACAAACAAACAAACAAAAGTTACTAGATTCTACATTTTAAAAATTAAGAAAAGGAGAAAAAAGATTGTCTGAGCTCTTGAGCTTGCTCTGTCATTAAATAAGATTATAGTTTACACTCTAGCTCAAGACCACTTTCTCATGTAACATAAATAAATCTGGAAAACTATGACTTATAGTTAAGTAGTCATATGATTAAGAAACTGGCGAGTTGTTCTTTATAACATTGTGTGCCATTTTTATAAAAGGGTCAAATCTAAAGTTTCAGGTTCTTCAGCACATTTGAAAGTTAGTGACATTCATTTTACAACATTAGCTTAACTACAAGTGTACGTGGATTACTTCTGCACATTTGAGTTAACCTTCAAGTGCATTTATAAAGCATTTATTAAGACAAAGCATACTGTGTATTTTATAGACTTTTCCTTACAAATAAAACGTGTCATAACATTTTCAAGGAATCCATAAAAACCTGTGTGTAAATTACTTGAATTTGCATAGACTGCTTTGTGTGCCACACTTCAGTCCTATTCTGTCTTACCTCCACTCCTGTCCCTGAGCAGGTAACGATCCACATCCCGGATAGTAGTATTAATGGAAGGTCCACTGGGGACACTTCCAGGCGTAACATTAGGATCAGTCTCAGGGTCGATATTCTGTAGTCCTTTCCATGGCTCCCCAGGACGAAACTCTTCAGTAGTTAAGAAGTAGGCAGTAGAACAGTAAATCACTATTAGTAGTTAAGTAGTCACACAGACTAGTAGTTTTAATATATTATTGATAGGTTTTGTCTAATGTTTTAAAAATGAAATGCTACACTAATAAAATTGATTTCACAATGTAGTATTTTCTCTTTTCTCCCCCCCCTCACCGTTTTTGAGGGCATTGCCTCCTTGCTGGGATATAGTCCCACAGCTGCCAGTTGCCCTTCAGCACCTCAGCTATAAAATTTATTTATATAAACCCTAACAGATCATTCAAATCTAAAGGGCATCAGAGCCAAGTCTGATTCTGTCATTGCCAATGCCTATTAAAATAAAAATTGCTGGATAGTGATCAGCATAAAAATCATCTCAAGATTCTCCATTTCTCAAGCACTGAAGCCAAATGTCAGTTCAGTGGAGATCAGCTAACTCAAAAGGTTAGTAATTGATTCTGTGATTACCTTCCTCAAAATTACTCAGCTCTTCAAAAGATTACTAAGTAAATCTATTCAGCTGAATGAGTACAATAATTTTGTTTTAAAATACAACATAACGTAATTCTGACTAGATATACAAAGAAAATTAGGTCAGTGGTAATATTTTATTTGAAAAAGGCTGCCAAAATATTTGCCCATAAATTTGAAGATGACGAAGAGATTAAAATGAAAGTTCTTATTTTAGGGCCTGACCAATTGCCTTAAATAATATTTGAGATTACAGATGTTGGTCCATTTATCTGGTATTATAGACCCAAGGTTTCTGGCAAGTACTGTTCTATCAGTATGGTTTGCGTGCGAGATCCTGGTGTAAACTTAAATCAACGTTTTAAACTTTTCAATTTAGTTACTGGAATGTATTACCAATATTTATTGTTATACTATTTGGCAATGAAATGTCTCATCAAGAAATAAATTGTGAAACAATCATATTTACTGCCAAACAAAAGGACAGCCACACACTTACTAACTTGAGCTTTAAAACCATAATGTGTTCTCCAAACCCAGTTGTGCATGTAATTGAAATACTGCACAATCACAATGAAGCTCTCACATTTACTCATATCAAAAAAAATGCAAACTTGAGAACATCTTTCAAATTAACAGCATGCATGTCATTGCTGGCACCCTACAATGACCCTTTATATGATCATCCTTGAAGCAATACTTAACTAATACAGTATTAACAATGCTAATAATTGTAGGCACATTCAACAGATGGCTTTGAAAGTCTTTTAACTATTATAGTGAGGACTAACCTAAACAAATACTTGCATTTCAAAATGATTCTCAATCACAGTGGCCCTTTGAAGTAGCAACACAATCCTTACGTGCACAACAGAACCATTTTTAGGTAGTATAGTACCACATCACACTTCAAACATCAAGTTTATAACCTTGCAGTTGTCAAATGCTTTCCATGGAAATTTTTTTTTGTCTCAGTTAAGAAAAATTTTGTTATTCAATAAGGTAGCAAATTCCATGCTTAAGTCTGAAAAAGCTATATGTAAAGTACTGTTTCTATGAAGTTAATCAGAAGAAAACTATGTAGACCAAAACTGGATTTGAAATAATAAGATGGGACATTCACAGAATCCCGACAGTGTGGAAGCAGGCCATTCAGCCCATTGAGTCCATATAGACCCTCTGAACAGCATCCCACCCTTCCCCATATTTGCCATAGCTAATCCACCTAGCCTGCACATCCCTGGACATTATGGGCAATTTTGCAGGGCCAATCCACCTAACCTGCGTGTCTTTGGACTGTGCTAAGAAACCCATGCAGACATTGGGAGAATGCGCAAACTCCACACAGACAGACACCAGACAGTGGAACCCGGGTCCTGGCATTGTGCGGCAGCAGTGCTGACCACTGAACCATGATGCCATCCCAGGCAAAAGCATGATGCACATGATTACTCTACTCAAAAGAAAAAAAATTCCAAAGTTGATGCTAAATCTACCAGGCTAGTGTGTAAAATAACCCAAACCCACACATGCTTTCCAGGCCAGGCTTATGTACATTTTGGTTCAGTTTCCGCAAACTATAATGTCACAATTTCCAGGCCTCAACATGTGTAATAGCATGTCAACTTGCTGAGAAAAATGAAGCATCAACTAGGCGCGTGGAAAGTATAACCTAGCTGTGGATATTATATCTGATTGTTCCTTGGGAAATATGCCCCAAATGCCTGGATTCATATCAGCAGATAGAGGTTTTTTACCAAAAAGATGTGAGATTATGCAATGATGTGATGGCACGCAGTCGATTCCAAGGGAGATCATAAGCTAGATCTGCTAAGAACAGAACCAAACTGTAAGGGTATCACTAAACCAACTCCTCTAATATAGCACAACTGTCTCCAGAAATTCTCAGTATGCATTTATAAGCTCCTATGGCGCAGATTAATTCTAAAGATTTTGTAGGGGTCCAAATGAATGAAATATTTCACTTACATTATTAAGTGATATATGCACTAAGTTAGCAAATCTTGTTTAACACAGTTGGTATATGTTTTCAATTTACTAATTTCTCTTCATGTGTAATAAATATACAGGTCTCAGTTAAACACAACATTCTTAACACCTATTTTCTTTTTGCCAGTCTTTGGGGTTTACCTGGTGGCCAGTTAATGTTGGAGCCATTTGAGATCTTATCGGCAGGGGATTTGGCACGTGTCCAGCTATCACTGACTGGTACCGGTGGACTGGCTGGTGACTCACTGCTGGTTATCAGATCATATGGACTGTAGGAGTCCTCAAGGGAGGGCTTGCTTGTTGGACCAATATTGAGACCTCCAGGGATAGCACCTGAATATGCGTCAAGTGGGATAGAAAGGCAAGGTCATGGATATAAAAACATTTTACTATGGACCTGACTCTGAATCTCAACAGTAGCTAAATTAGACCCAGTTAGTTTTATTAAATGCTGATGTAATTCAGAATGAGACTTTGATGTTCTATTGCTTCCTTTATTACAGTATTAAATTTCTTCAGCACTAAACAAGTCTTGTAGGTAAAATAAAACAATTTATTACAGTTAACTTTGAAAATATCACAAATGAAGAAATGTTCTGTGGTCTATTGTACAATCTGATATTTGCAGAGAAAATTCGGTATTCAAAGGGCTAAAATACATCATTGCATGTTTTCAAGTTGTCCTCTGTTTTAGCTGGATGTGCAAGACAAGAAAACGAGCTGGCTGTGTTGATGCTGATATTGAATAGTCAGTTTGCCAAAACCAATGTTTTATTCATTTTTAGATAAGAATCACACAGCATGTTCTCAGCATTTTAAATGTGTACACAGAAGGTAAGCAAAGAGCAACAGAGCCTATTTGTTTTCAGTTTGCGAAGTCAGTAACGGTCATTGAGTTACATTCTTGCATTTTCCAACAATTTATTGAGACAGTGCAAGAATTTAAAACCAACTGACAAATGAAGTATTTTGGCCTGCAAGTACTCTGCCCTCAAGGGCTCTTACCATGCTTGTTCTGGCTCTGGTCCAGTGGTAAAGAATTGCTGCTTAAATTTTCCATAGAGTTTGGGTGGGTCCACTGCCTCAATCGAGATTGGGCTTGAGCTGAATCCTTCATGGATAAACCACCACTTAGCTCCATGTTGCTTACATTCATATTCGGGATCAATCCAGCTGTAAGTAAAATGCATAATAAGGTGAAGTATAGAAGCAGTTTGGATCATTTAGCCTACGAACATGGTTCCCTTCATAGACCATGCAGACTTTGCTTCATTGGATCAATCAATCAATTGAGAAAGTCAGAGGCAAGTTTTCAAAATGTTGTGACATGTTCTTTGTGTAAAATACATAATAGATTATTAATTGAACCTTAGAACTCATTTAGTAAAAAAAAAAACTGTTCCTTTCTTTGAAAAAACACTGATCTAGGTTTAAGAAAAGCAAATAATGACGACGAGCTGGTCGCAGAAAGTGACAGGTAGCTTGAACATCCGAAACAAAATCATTTGAGCAGCATTAGGAAGATTGGAGTTTACAACTGTTGAAAAATGACATAAGGTTTAAATCAACAATGGAAACAGGAAGGAAGTGTTTTCATTTGTACAATGCCTTGCACACCTTTAAAACATCCCACTGTTGTATAGGGAAAGCATATTTGTTTCTAACTGTCAGCATGTGTGATAACCAGGTCCCGTTAACACTAAGTTAGTTATGTTCACAGGAACAGAAGTGGGCCATTTAGCTTGTGGAGCCTGCTCTGCCATTTAATACGATCATGGCTGTGCTACTGATAAGCAAAAATTTATCAAACTCTGCTTTAAATACTCAAAGACTGAGCTCCACAGCTCCTTGGATGTGGAGAATTCCAAGCATATACAACCGTGAGAGTAATAAAAATTTCCCCTCATCTTGATCTTAAATCTTTATTTGAAATTATGCCCTCTGGTCCTCGCCTCACCAACCAGAGAAAATATCACACTGTCTATCACTTTAAACATTTTGTAGGTTTCAATGAGATCGCCTCTCATTCTTTGCAATTTAGAGAATACAGGCCCAATTTGCCCAATCTCCCATCAAAGAACAGTCCTGCCATCCAAGGAAAAAATCTAGGGAATTTTTGCTGCATTGCATTTACGGTAATAATATTTTTCCCCGAGAAAAGGAGACCAAGACTGCACGTTGTATTCCAGGTATAGTCTAACTAAGCTCCTACACAACTGAAACAAGACTTCACTAGTCCTAAACTCAAATTCTCTGGTGATAAAGGCAAACATTCCCAATAACATTGCTAATAGCTTGCTGCACTTGTACATTAGCCTTCAGTGGCTTGTTGAAAAAGGCACGCAAGTCTCTTTGCCTATCTACACCTCGTCTCCAATTGTCCAGCAGCTCCATGAGGCAGGACTCATTCCCAGAGCCTGACTGAAGTTCCACATCATACTAATTAAAGGGGTCTCATTCAGCCATGCTGAGACAGATTCGCCCCTGAAATGTACACTCGCGTGTGGAGCTAGCATTCAGGTGCAGTAGATAATCACCAAGGCTAACGGAATGTTGGCCCTTATTTCAAGGGGTTGGACTAGAAGAGTAGGGAAGTCTTACTACAAACGTACAAGGTGCTGGTGAGACAACCTGGAGTACAGGGAATAGTTTTCATCCTTTTAGTTAAGGGAAGGTATAATTGCACTTGAGGCTATTTAGAGAAGACTCACTAGCATGATGTCTGGTATGAAGAGATTGTCTAATGAGCAAAGACTGAAAAAAATTGGGATTCTACTGAGTGGAATTTAGAACAACGAGAGGTGAGGCTTGGCAGGATAAATGCTGAGAGGAAGTTTTCACTCATGGGAGAGCCTAGGACCGGACAGCATAGTCTCAGAATAAAAAGGTGTTAATTTAAGACTGAGGTGAGGAGGAATTTTTTCTCAAGGGTCTTTGGAACTCCTTGCCATAGCCCGCTGTGGGACAGAGTGTTCATGTGTATTTAAAACTGAGATAATTAGATTCTTGATCAGTAGGGGAAATTAAGATTATGGGGAAAAGGCAGGAAGGTGAACGTGAGGAATGTCAGATCAACTACGATCCTACTGAATGGCAGACCAGGCTCAAGGGGCAAAATGGCCTACTCTTGTTCCTATTTCTTCTGTTCTTGTATTATTCTAGGAAACTGTGCAAATATACTCTATGAATTCTTCCTCAGCCGATCTGACTAACCCAATCCAAAAGATTAACGTCATCCAAGATTTCTTTTGTTACACGCCTTCATATTCTCCTGATGTATTTTTTTGTCCCACTGTACAGCTGCTATTAGGGGGCCTGGATCAGTTTTACCAACGTCTTCCTTCTCTTTTTGTTTCTTACCTCCAAATGTAAGGATTAACATCTTCAACTCAAAATCACTTCTTGCAATTGTACTATTTTATCCTATACCACGATGCCACATCACCACCCTTTCCTTCCTGCCTGTCCTTTGGAACAGTCACATACCCATGAATATTTACCTTTACATTAAACCTTTGATCTCCCTGTAACTACGCTTCAGTAATGGTTATAAGGTCATACTCATTAACCTATATTGGTGATCACAACAGATAGTCTTCTTTTACGAAATGTAATGCTGATTGAAGTGTATTTATACAAGAGTAGCAAAGACATTACATAGCTGTGTGCTTTTCAAAGAAAATAGAACTTTAATAATTTTAAAATGCTAATTATTGTTCTAGCAATGTACTTACCCAAGGAATATGCAGGGAAAGAATTGGGTGATGTTTGCTGCTCTTTGGTCTGCAGGTCTGAAAGGCTGGGAGATGGGTGATGACTCAGATTATCAATGGTTACTTTGCCTGCAGATGGGTGCAATGGTGGATGTGGAGGTTGCTGTTTCATAAGCAAGGCCTGGGTCAGCTGCCGCTGGTGTTGTTGGATCTGCTGCTGCATGTTGTTGATTGTACGTGCAACCTGGCAAGAAATGAAAAAGGTCTTCAGAAATACTGTGAATGCTAGGTTTATTTTTCCAGAAGACAGAAGTCACTTCCAATCTACTTATAACACATTATTCAGTTTTAAGAATAAACTAAAATACCAACACCCAATATGGGATAGCCATCTTTAGTAACAGCATGCACATTCTTTTGAACTGTCATCTACACGAAATGTGCTAAGTAGATCACACACTACTTAGCTATCTTGGCTGAAATACACACACCACACCCACTGGTACGGCTAGGGCTAGGAGAACTGGCAAATGAGATTATAAAATTAAGAAAAACCGCTCTTGGTGGCAGATCTGCCCAACCTGCCACGATTTAAACAGTCGGTGGAGGCAGCATTGGGTTGAGCTGCTCTTCTGTAGCAGAATCAGTGCTCTCAGATGGGCAGTTAATAACCAGTTGAAAAATGGCATGTCATCGCAGAGCGGATGAGATACCTGCAACCAACAGAAAGCCTGGGAGATTTAACCCTGCAAGCAGCAGCTCAGGGCAAGACCCCTGTATCAATCAGAGGCCACTCCACACTGGCTTGCATCCCAACATCCGACCTCCCACAAACCCTCTTTCCAACATACTACCACATCAGGGTATGCCAACCTATCCTGGGAGAGATCCCAAACTTACCAGAGTTTGGGGGAATCCACGATTTCACATCCTCTCAGGCCTCCTGCAACATCAGCTGTGATGACCACCTTGGTAAGCTATCGAGCTGCTGATTTCCAAGTGTCCAGCAGCTCCATGAGACATGAGACATGACTCACTCCCAGAGCCTGACTGAAGTCCCACTTCATATTAATTACTCTCACACAGCCATGCGGAGACAGATTTGCCCCCGAAATGCACACTCGTGTATGGAGTCTATCTAGTGTATAATCCAGCCAGATGATTCTATGATACAGAAACTATTGCAGTTGCATACTTTAATCACATAACCATATCTATACATGTAGCACCGTAAAAGTATTTCGGGGGTAAGTCACTCCATCCTAATTTTTCACAGGCAAAGCCATTATGTTACGTAAAGCTATAATGAGATTTTGGGTACTTCGTTGTCATTTCTCATCGTTGCTTTAAAAGTGGTTCAGGGAAAGCTCAGGATAGATCATTTGCCTTTCTCAAAGCAAGAACCCATAAATTTTTAGTTTCAATAACACTGGGGTGAAAACAAACTAACCAATGCCCACAGTCCAAAACAAAACTCAGTCGGCACCACGCTGACCAGAAATCCTATTTCAAAGTGAAATGCGCCGTAAATGAAACAGCAATGGATATCAGATATAAGCCAGAGATTAAGATCAGGCCTGTCTGGCAGAGAGGGTGTTGGAGGATAAAAAGGATTACAATCGTAAGAATGTTAACTCCCCACAGACACAGGGGTCTCACATTCATCGAATTTTTTTTTTTCTTAGAATTCCCACAGCGTGGAAACAGGCCCTTCGGCTGAACAAGTCCACACCGACCCTCAGAGCATCCCACTCAGACCCATCCCCTTACAAGCCACCTAATCTACACATCCCTGAACACTATGGGCAATTTAGCACGGCCAATCCACCTACCCTGCACATCTTTGGACTTTGGGAGGAAACCGGAGCACCCGGAGGAAACCAATGCAGACACGTGGAAAACGTGCAAACTTCACACAGTCGCCCAAGGGCGGAATCAAAGCTGGGTCCCTGGCGCTGTGAAGTTGCAGTGCTAACCACTAAGCCACTGTGCCACCGTCTCCTCAGAAGGCAGCACCCACCAATTTCAGCTTGATAGCTGCTTGCCAAAGAAATATTGCCAACTTGTTTACCTTGCTTCTGCTTTCCCCGGCACACTTAAGATTGTGGAGGAGTCAGAATGAGGCACTTAAGTGGTCATTAAATCGGCTTTAAGAGTGCCAACAGGCCCAAGGGCAGCCAAGCTGATTGACATATTGCCCATCCACTCCAAAATCGGAGACAGATCGAAGGTGGGTGACAGAGTAGTGGGTTGGCCACCAGTTTTACGTTGAGAGCCTCCTGCTTCCCCCACAACCTCAACTTCTGCAAACCCGGCCAGTCTTGAAATATGCAAGTGCGGATCTGTAAAATTGATGCCACTGAACTGTTGACCTTATATACAAATAGTCTTTTAACAATGGGTGAACAATTTGTGATCAGATGGGAAAACAGAGCAAAATGTTTCAGATTAAAAACTTGTATGGAAAAGAAATCAATAGATAAACAAATAACAAATGCTATTTTATTTCAAAAATCAACAACTGGGCCAAAATACTTAAATGCAATTATAACATTTCTGTAACTTCTGATGTAGAAATGAACTAAACAAAAGTATGGAGTATTTGAGATACTTCTAGAGGAGGTTTTATCGAAACAAAACTAAAGTGCAAAACCTAGGCCGCAAGAAAAACTTTCCACTAGTTATAAGACATAAGTTACTGAAAAGAGCGATTTGGTTAATACAGCAAGGGTTCTTTGCTAATTGCAGTTTTCATCTCTGTCAACACTCTTATTTGGACTTGCTGCCGACACGAGATGACTGGCTGAATATCTTATTTGCTGTGCTTACAACATTCAACAAAAGAAAAAAAAAAGTAAAATTAACCCCTTCATGGTTATTTCAGCAAAATCAGCATTAGTATATCCATATGAAAAACTTGGCAATCCTTGGGACATGAAGTAGCCTTTGTTTGGTTGAAAAGCAATACTATATTGCAATCAATTCACAAATTAGCAAAAATGGATTCTATGCTTTCCAAGGATTTGCAAGATCACTTTTACACCAATGATATGTATAAAAATCTAAAACCTTTCATTTGTAATTCAACTCATTTGATATGTAGTAGAATCCTGCATGCAACTTTGTATTTTGATATTGTATTTCTTACAGGTTAAGTGTATTGTTTTTTGATAAAACTAGTTTCTACACGTGGTGCTGGAGGAACACAGCAGGCCAGGCAGCATCAGACGAGTAGGAAAGTTGATGTTTTGGGTTGAGGCCTGAAGAAGGGCCCCAACCCGAAACGTCACTTTCCTACTCCTCTGATGCTGCCTGGCCTGCTGTGCTCCTCCAGATCCACACTGTGTTATCTCCGACTCCAGCATCGGCAGTTCTTATTATCTCTAATTTCTAAATGTGTTTTCTTCAGGGTGCAAAAATGAAGGAATAAAATTTAGGTGCAGACTTATTTTTTACACTGTCTTTTCTATGTAACTTCACCAATATGTATAAAAGATGCACTGAACTGTTTTGAACCAAGGGGATAATACAAAGACAAAAGTTCTATTATTCCTTGTCAACAGTACTACATCATTAGCTAGTTACTGAGAGTGATCTCTGTTTAAATACCAAAACAGTGAAGAGGAGCAGGCTGATCACTATATTCTCAAATTTATAAGAGGGACAAACATGATGTTAACAAAGATAATTCAGTGATTTGAAAAATCATTAGTTAGATAAATCAATCATGAGCACATCTCTATTCATAGAGGTTTATACCAGAAAAACCTCTTCCGTGCACTATTGTCATCTGACTGCAAAATGTCTTGAAGTTGGGCTGCAAGTTTGCTATACCTACTTGCTGCTCTTGTTGACGAATGGTTCCAGAAACATTACGTTGGGCTTGTAACATCTGCTGCTGGAACAGTAAACGCTGGTAGGCCTGCAAGTGCAAAATGCAAAAAGAATGTGAATAAAACCTCGAATGAAAGAGGCTAATGAATTTCTGGAAGTATTTCAAAAATATGATACAAATGTTCCAGGTTCATCTGGTAAAAGTGCAACCAACCCTTTCAGCTTGTTATAGTCTGTAATTTCCTATGGAAACTGCAGCTTTAGTTTTCTTTCCTGAATTCTCACTGCATGTCTGATTCACTAAAGTCAAACTCCAATTTATTTGGAATTAGCTGATTGAATTAACATTAAGCCCATTTCTTCATACCAATTTTCCCCAAGGAACCACACAATTTCAGTACTAACTTATTTACTTTAAGAACGGCATGATTTGTTTCTAAAATGCACTCTTAACACTGCCATATTAATGTCTAATAAATAACAAGGATTCAGCCACTACTAGTTGAATATTAGTGTGGTATTTTCCTAGATGATTACTCCTTGCACACTGCACTGACACTTCTACTAGTATGTGGTACTAGGGAAGGGTTAGTTGATGTAGTTTTCAGTCACCAATCCTCCTTCATCTTGGGCCTAACTGGTGATTAATGGGAATAGGATACACCTCTGTACAACATATAGAGAAGAGGCACTGATGTTGAATAACATGACCATTTATTGCATGAAAGCAAAAGCAAAATTACAATTGTTCAGACCAAACTACCAGGACTTTAGACAGCTGGTTCAGAGATATCTGCTCATTCCAAAAGCTAGAGTAGAACTCCTTGTCTCCACCCCCAGATGATTTATGACGTCATTGGAATGATAAACCCTTCAGAACAAATACCTTACATTATGCACCTCCCTAAAAGCTTTTCTCCCCAACTTGAAACACAATCATAAGTATAACCATATTATATTTACCTTGAACCCATCTCTCCACCAACCCAACTCTGACTTCACAAATACAAGTGGATTTGATGTCTCACTTTTCTCAGAATGGATTCTCTTTGAGCTTGGACAAATGGCAGGTCTATTATTGTCAGGATCTTAGGGTACAGGTATGTCTCCTCCCTCTAAAAGTTGGACTGGAATATCTTGTCCCTAACCATAGGGTATGAGAGAATCTGTACTATGGGCACAGCTAATGCAACACTAGCATTAACCTCTTCAGAGACATTACCTTAGACAACAATTTGATTCTCTTGCTCACACTACTTCAATTGTTTCAAAATTGGGAGAGTGCTCCATCTCAGAAAAAAAGGAAAAAGTTAGGGGAAAAACGTCAAATAATTTAAGGTAACAATTAAAATGTACGTCATTTTTGCCAATGGAAATTTTATTGACACGGGCTACGGGAATGTATGGAGTTCAGAAGTTTTTCACTTTTTGGGCTAAAGGTCAGCACGGTGGGTATGGAAACTATGGAACAGAATACAAAGTGGTGCACAGAATCAATTGGTAGAGCAGCTTCATGGTCAATATAGCCATATTTTGAATTGATCTTGCAGAATCCAAATATTAAAATATATGATTATTGTTTCAATGAATTTTGATTACCTTTAAGTTTTCCTACAGCCATACTAGTCTGAAAAACACTCAATCTCACCTGAATTCAGAAGCTAAGCAGACTCAGGCCTGCTTAGTACTTGGACGGGAGACTGCGTGGGAGTGCCAGGTGCAGTAAGCTAGGGGTAGCACGGCAGTCAGTGGTTAGCACTGCTGCCTCACAGCACCAGGGGCCCAGGTTCAATTCCACCCTCAGGCGACTGACTGTACGGAGTTTGTATGTTCTCATAGTATCTGCACGGGTTTCTGCTGGATGCTCTGGTTTCCACCACAGTCTAAAGATGTGCAAGTTAGGTGGATTGGCCATGCTAAATTGTTCACAGTGTTCAGGGCTGTGTCAGTTAGTGCGTTAGCCATGGGAAAAGTAGGGTTATAGGGAAAGGGTCGGGGGGGGATGCTCTTTGGAGGGTTGGTGTGGACTTGTTGTGCTGAATGGCCTGTTTCCACACTGTATGGGTTCTGTTCTAAGTTATCACTGTCTTAAATGATTCCAATCCACATAAATGATGACAGCAACATTACTTACCAGCTGCAGCTGATAGAGTTGGTTTAACATAGTCATATGCTGAGGATTAATTGGCGAGGCTAATAGTGCAGGGTTGAGACCCATGTTTTTTGCTGCAAACTGCAAGAGCTGTGCTTGAACCTTTAATGAATACAGAAAAATACTTAAGCATTTAGAAATCACCAAACCAACATTCTATATTTTTGAAAAAACCTTTCCTGAAAGTTGCCGATTCCTTCGACGTTTCGATTTCTACACTTTTTAAAACTGTCTGCATAGTTTTTAAAATCTTGTTACAAATACCATGGGGAAAAATGCTACACATCATATTTCAAACCCTTATCACAATGCAAACATGCCAATTTAATCAATTTGACAGAAAGGTATGATATTCAAATTTTATTGCAGAGACTTCAATTGTGAGCCAATTGATATGCTTCACAGCCAGACTCATGCATTCACTACGAGAAATAAAACAAAAAAAACCAACTAGAATGAGTCGTACACTGGTACAGTGGGAGGTACAAAACTGAGGTACATAGTACCCTATATATCATTTTCCCTTAGCCTAAAAGAAGTAGCACGACAAAGGTCCTAAAGAATTCAGGAAATTTGGTAGATTTGAATTGAACACATTAGCTGGCTGCTCATGGCGAGCAATTTTATGTACCTGAGGGGATAGAAACTGAGGCACTTGAGCACGAAGACTAGGCTGGGATGAGTTAAGAGGTTGCACTGGCGGCTGCGGTTGCTGCTGCATGGTCCTGGCTTGTGCTGCTCCACTATTGCCAAACATACCTAGATTGCCACTCTGCAATTACAGTAAAGAAAAATGACAGAGTATCAGACAACTCCAAACTTGAAACAACTGTACATCATGGGTCCAATATGGACGTATCTGAAGGTTTTCAATAGCATTTTGGAGGAAGATTACCAAGGTAAAACAAAGGAGACTGCAAAAACCAAATGCCATTCATTTTGTAGCTTCAAAAAGTATAGTCCAATTCACAAATTGCAACCAACAAGAATAGTTTAAATTAACGTATTTAATTCAATACCACAAGCAGCAAATAGGTATACAAGAAACGTAAAAAAACTAGCAACCTGTATTTCCTAACCTTTTAAAAAACATATATTTAAAAAGTCAGATGAATGACCTTGAGGGAAACATGTCCAACACTTAGCACACTGAATTAAGGTAGGAATTAAATGTCAAACTCCACTTTTGATCAAAAATGAACATAGAAACGTTACTTTTCTCACAACATTTTTTTTTTAAGTAAAGAGGTGGAAAAGATCTGAGAAAGACATTGAGATCTTCTCAATAGAAATTTTATATGGAAAGCAAGTATGTTTCAAAACAAAGTTTAAATACAAGTTTACATGCACTGGGTGTGGTTATAGTATAGGTGATGCATAGCAAAACAGCACAAGTTCATTCCTTCAAGGGGTCTCAATTCATGCAACAATAACAACTGTGCTTTCTTGTAAACCGTTACCAGCACACACCATATGAAACAAGTATCGCAGAAGATAAGTTATCTTCAATTACGACGGATAAGTGGGTTGAGAATGTCAACCACGTTGACATTTTGAGATAATGCACAGTTTGGATGGGATAATTCTTACTGGAATTGGCTTCAAGTCAGCAGTCAGCCAGAATTATGCAAACATTCAACTCCAGTTAATCTGAATGAATGCGAACCATTGCAAATGCAGGAACACAAGTTAAAAGAAGTTGGTGCTGGCCATTTGACCTGAGGGAGGTGTTCCACCATTCAAAAATGTCATGGTTATCATCTTCCTCAACTCCACCTTTCTGCCTGAACCAGCATCCCTTGAAAATCACAGAGCCCACTTGACAGATAAGAACAGGAGTGGCAGACATCCTGTTCGCTTAGAGCTGTCAAGGTCAAGGACTTTGCATAGGTAAATAGTGACTTGCTGACAGGACACTGGCCTCTGTACAGTTATTTCAGTGGCGACAACAGAAAAGCACAGTCTTGAAGAAATTCACTCGCAACAGTTGCCTTTAAGTTGGGGTAAGCATTTCTGGCATCATACCGTTACTTGGGAAGCTTGGCTTGTTCAATCCTGCTGTCAAAGACTACGCCCAGTACGTGGAAAGAATGCATTATTTTTTCCAGGCAAATGACACTGGGGCAGATGAAAAGCAAGGAGTAACTGTCCGTGAGCTTGTGGACCCACAGCTTTGTTTGGTTATTAGGAACCTAACTTTCCCTCAGGCACCAGATAGTAAAACCTTTCAAGAGTTTACCGATTTAGTTGAGAAATATTACAACTCCAAGCCTCCTCTAATTCTGAGACACTGTCAATTTTACTCAGCAATTTGAGAACCAGGGAAATCGGTATTGGGATTTTTGACTAGGTTAACACGATTGGCATAGGCATATGACTTTGGTTTAATCCTTAATGAGATGCTGAGACACTGGTATGAGGGACGAATGATATAACCATACAGAAGCACCTAACTGAAGCCCAACTGGACTTCAAACATTCACTACAATTGGCTTTATTATTGGAAGATGCGGCAAGTGAAGCACATGAGTTGCAGGGTATTTTGATGGAAGTGGACCTTACCAGTCTGACTGGGTTTGGGGAGCACCACTTGAGTGAAATCAATTATATCGCCTCACTCCAGGCCATATCCTGAACAGATGGACTCTAGGTCATCCCATAGCAAAACCCCAAAACAAATTCAATTTTCAGCCAAATGATTAAAATTTTCTTCTGCACAGGGCAGACAAGCCATTGTAGTTGCTGCTGGTATGCGCATTCATGGCAGCAACAGAATTCACAACCTAATAACCAGGACAGTGCATACCCTGGAAAGTACACCTACATCTGGTTTGGAACAGTTAAATTGTATAGCAACATCCAAATCAAAACCAAATTAAAATAAACCTCTGATTAAATGGTCACCTAGTTCTAATGGAGGTTGATACTGGCATGACTGTTACAGCGATTGCAGAGCTAGTCTTTAATAAAATTTGCTCTGGACTCCAATCCTTAAGTTTGCACAAGACCTCAGGTAGACTGAGAACCGATATTGGGGAACATTTACAGGTTAAGGCTACAACTTTGGTTCCAGTCTATTATGAGAACAGCTGGTTCAGTTAGCACTGACTAGTAAAAGCATCGGGCCCAAGCTTGATGGGGTGAAATTGGTCAAGAAAGGTTCAACAGTTTCGATTAGAAAATGGCTGCTTGAATGAAGTCCTAATTGAAAATCCAGACTTTTTATCAGGAAGGTCTAGGGACCATCAAAAGAGCCAAGGCCACCTTGTGTGTTGACCAGGAAGCAATCCCACAATGCTGCAAGGCCCACCCAGTGCCATTTGACTTACAGGCAAAAGTAGAGGCAGAAATCGGAATGCTGGGAAGCGATGGAAGTTTGAGAAGTAGGCAGAAGTTGTACCAATTGTGAAGCCCGACGAGTCAGTTTGCCTTTGTAGGAGTTTTACACTGACGGCAAGCTGCTTTTTGCAGCTGGATAAATATCCAGTCCCTTGCATGGAGGATGTATATGCACAGCCGGGGTATGTTTAATGTCCTTCATTAAACTGGACATGAGCTATTTGTACTTGCAATTGTGGTTAGACGAAGATTCCCAGAAGTATGCTACAATTAATACACTAAGAGCTTGTACCAATATACAAGACTGCCGTTTGGGATATTGTCAGCCTGTACAATTTTTCAGCAGACGACAGAGAACGTTTTACAAGATCTACCCCAGGTTGCTATTTATTTAAATGATGTGCTAATATCAGGCAAGAGCAATAAGGAGCACTTCGAGAACTTGGACATCATTCTTAGATGTTCCTTCCAGGCAGGTGTATGCCTGTAGAAAGGAAAAACGTGTGTTCCAGGAGCCCCAAGTGACCTAACTGGGCTACAGAGTCAACAAGACTGGGTTACACCCACTGGAAAATAAAGTGAGAACGATCAAAGGTGCCCAGAACTTAGGTCTTTCCGTGGGCTGGTAAATTATTACAGATAGTTCATACATAAGCTGGCCTCCATTCTGGCATCGTTGCATCAACTCTTGAAAAGACCAGCTTGGAAACTGTTGCATCGCCAAGCCACAGACTTCAGGGAAGCACAGAAACAGCCACCATCCTCTGAGGTGTTAGCACGCCATGATCCCAAATGAGATCACAATCATAGAATCACAGATTCCCTACAGTGTGGAAACAGGCTCTTCAGCCCAACAAGTCCACACCGACCCTTGGAGCATCCCACCCAGACCCATCCCCCTATAACCCACACACCCCTGAACACTATGGGCAATTTAGCATGGCCAATCCACCTAACCTGCACATCTTTGGCCTGTGGGAAGAAAGCGGAGCACCCGGAAGAAACCCACACAGACACGGGGAGAATGTGCAAACTCCACACAGACAGTCGCCCAAGGGTGGAATTGAACCCGGGTCCCTGGCACTGTGAGGCTGCAGTGCTAACCACTGTGCCACCGTCCGCCCCATGTAATATCTCCCTGTACAGCATCAGAGTAGTATTACCTCATAGGTGACCCAATGGAGAGGAATGCCCAATAGTGCATCCAGGACTTTGGCTAATGCAAAGCATAAATACACCCAGACCAAGGAGGAAGGTTTGGTGGTCATACTGGAAGTCAGGAAGTTCCACCAATACCTTTACCAATGTAAATTTGTAATAACAATGGACCACGAACCCATTACGTCTACTTGAAGAGGACAAGGTAGTGCCACCCATACCTTGAGGCAAAATTTGGCAGTAGGTTCGGATACTAGGTGCGTTGAATTACAAGTTGGAATACGGTCTGGAAAGCCAAGTAGCAAACGCAGATGCATGGAGCTGCCACCTGCTGTCAAATACACTACCAGTGGTACCGCCACTGGAACAGTCTATAATGGTTTTAAACTTTTTGGACACACTTCCAGTCACAGCTGACAATATTACACTTTGGATGCAGAAAGATTTGATCCTGGAAAAATTCAAAAGCTGATGGTAATGGGGGAAACAAAAGGGCAGTCAACTAGAAGTGAAACCTTTTTGGACCTGGAGAAACAAGATCACAGTTGACCGCATACTATTATGGGTAGCAAGAGTGATTGTCCTGAGCAAAGGTTACCTCCAGAGGCTGAACTCCATCAGGGTCATCCAGGAGTTTCCAAAATGAAAATGTTGGCAAGAAGTGATGTCTGGTGGCCAGGACTGGATGCAGACATGGCCACATCGGTGGGACAGTGCCCACAAGGACAAAAACTACTGCCAGCAGATTCTCCACATTTGTGGGAATGGCTGGGTAAACCCTGGACTCGGTTACACATTGACTATATCAGTCCTTTCATGGGCTCAATGTTCTTAGTCATTGCGGATGCCCACTCAAAGTGGTTGGGTCTGCATTCGTCAAACACGGGGTCAACAACAGAAAAAACGCTTGCATCTTTTGTGATACATGAATTTTCCCACAAGTGTTGGTCACAGATAATGGGCCATCATTTGCCGGCATAGAATTTGAGTGAGTATTTCTAAAAGTCAAATGGTATTCAACATACAAGGACAGTTCCATACTTTCCATCTTCCGAAGGTCTGGCAGAAAGAGAAGTCCAAACTTTGAAGGCAGGCTTAAAGAAACAGCCTACAGCTTCAGTACACACCAAACTGTCCTGGTTCCCACTTGATTATAGGACCACCCCTCAGGGATAGTTTCAGCAGCATTGCTAAAGGGAAGAATACTCCACACCAGGTTAAACCTGATCTTCCTGGACCTGATGCAGGGTGGGGTGTGACAGGAGGTCAGGTCCAGTGACGTATACGATTTGGGGAGGTGTGACATTCTGAACAAGCATGTGGACCCTATGAAATTGCAAGGTCGCAAAGGGTGCAGGAGCAAAAATGTACCTGGCTCCTTGACAACCTTTCCAATTGTTCCAGAACCCAAAAGGTCCTCCCTCTTCATCAAGAGTTGAAGATATCTCAGAATCTGAGATGGACAAAGTGGATGTTGCCATTTCTACCGCCTGAAGAGGAGAATGAATTTCTTCCATGATGCTCCAGATGCAAGAGGTGAGCTACTGTGCGTTACATACTGCCCATCTAAGAGAGAGAATTGGAGGAACATGACTTGGTGCTAAAACTTGCCAGGAAGAGCTATGAAATAAAAGAACCAGCCTACATCCTTGGACTCATTGGGGAAGGGATGTAGTAATTGTAGCAAAGTCAGCAAGGTTGA
Source organism: Ginglymostoma cirratum (assembly GCA_024137785.1). NCBI lineage: Eukaryota > Metazoa > Chordata > Chondrichthyes > Orectolobiformes > Ginglymostomatidae > Ginglymostoma > Ginglymostoma cirratum. The sequence goes on along the minus strand of JAHRHZ010000079.1, from coordinate 9,045,013 downwards.
CATCATAAAATGAGTTCCCTGAGTGGGGCTGTTAATCTGGTCCAATCTCGAGGCCTTCACTGACAGATAAGAAGAGGACTGTCAGACATCCTGTTCACTCAGAGATGGCTCTGACGGAGTTGGATCAGTATCAAAGAACAAAGAACAATACAACACAGGGACAGCTCTCCAAGCCTGCGCCAACACATTTTGCCCTTCCATACTAAAACTGCCTTCACTTACAGGATCCGTATCCCTCTATTCCCTTCCTATTCACATATTCGTTCAGGTGCTTCTTGAATGCTGCTATTGTGTCTACTTCCACCACCTCCTATCATGAACTCTCCATGTGTAAAGGAAGGGTGACTTGGTGACAGGATACTGGCCTCTGGAATTATTTCAATACTCATTGGCAAAAAAATTTACTGGCCTTGTAGGTTATAAAAGCACAAAAATGGGAGTCAAGACGACAAGACCATAAGAAATAGGAATAGTTTAGGCCCTCAAGCCTGCTCTGCCATTCAACGGGATTATGGCTGATCCAACACTTCTCATATCCACTTTCTTGCATTTTCCCCATAACTCTTGATTCTCTGACTGATCGAGAATTTATCTATCTCAGCCTTAGCATCCGTAAGGATTCTGCCACCAAAGGCAGCGACTGCAAGTGAGCTTCTTACATTATTTTGCACAATAAAATATGATGTAGGGCAAATGCAGTTATATGTATAATTCTAATTTATAAAGGACTTTGCACAGCTCCACAACCTCAAATACAAATTCAAATTTTGGAAATATTAGAAAGCATTAAACTAGAAAAGTCTCAAACATTTTGAAACAACAGATCCTTTAAAATTAGCACAGAATTTTGCAAGATTGTAATTATGATGGCTTTTATATTGGAAGAGTAATTTAGTCGTCTTCTCTACATGATCAAAAAACACTCAAGTTCAGCAAAACGAGAAATAATGAGCAAAATTGTGAACACTCAATTCCCTCAAACTTTACTGGTATTTAATTTTGAAACAGCTAATGCTTCAAAACAAAAACTGCATGAAATTTATATTCACATGAAGATTCTTTTTAAATTTATGAACAAATGAACTGAAACATTTTGATAAAACACCAAAGGAAACATGTGCATACTAAAGAGCATCAATAAATGCAAACTTACTAATTTGAACTGAAGTAGTGCACAAGAACGTATTCATTCTTTAAATAGAACAAATCGGTAAAAAGGGATTCCCGACGTGTATTTGCCAAATATCCAAACTAATTTTATATACATATTTACTTTCTCCAGCTTGTTTTGGAGCTATTTTCCAAGTGAAAGATTGTAAACATGATTTTGTTAATCTACAAACAAAATAATTCAATGAGGCAGCAGGAGGAAATTGTGAAAAGTGCTTGTTTCAGTTTGAGTTGGTCAAGGTGTGTCATATTTGGAAGGGAACATGGGGGATGAAATGCATTTTTAAGATTTAGAAATTACAAGTTTAATGCAAAATTAAACCAATTATGCTTTTCAGTCAGAATAAAAGCACATATAATCACCACAAAATGGCAGGTAGATTTCTTGATATCTGCTCAGAACAAAATATTTCTGCTTTCTCTAAGTTCAAGAAGCTTGCTGTTTTAATACTGAGTGGGTTAAAGCAATAATTCATGAATGGCCAGCCTTACCTGTCTAGAAGAATTCAAGTTTTGCATGCCCAGCCCCGAGGCAATGGCACCAAGGGCCTGATTAGGGTGTGCACTGTTTGAAAGGGCAAGCTTCAGGCTTGGTGAAGGCAAAAATGGTGAAGTAGGGGACTCTTCCACTAGGCCGCCATCCTGATTAGAGAAGGATAGGGTGAGCTGTGCAGTTTCAACCAAGGCACAGCGTCATTATCAGGGAAGTGCAATGGATGTCACAACAAGCACATAAGCGGAATTCCATTGGTTTAAATAAAAATTGGATTAAAAAGGATGATGGAAGTGTGTGTTCCAAAGACAAAATGATGATGGGTTGGGAAGATAGACAGAAAGGAGGAGATAGAGAGAAGGAAACAAAAAAAAAAGAGTTAAAGTGCATGACTAAAAAACCTTTTGTATGCTAAAGACGTATGTGCAAAGATCAAAAGCAGCAATTGCTGCAATATTAAACGAACACGCTGCAGGCACAAAAGAACAACAGTGACAGGAAATTCACAACCTCTATTTCATAACATTTGCCTTACGCTGAAACTAACAAGTGCACGTGTCAATGTTTGAGGATTGCGGCATGTCATAATTTGGCTCTACTTTCAAAACTTTTGATTATATAATACCTCACCTCCATTTAAATCGAAACCATTGGAAATTTCTTTTGATGCAGGACTGTAACAATTCACTGGTTGATGTTAAATGTAGGTACAAAGATATTTTTCTGACAAGTTAATGAACACAGTTACAATTTTACATAAAATCTAATAAATGTCTAACAAACTATTACCAAAATAACCAAATGTGTTAAAGATCATGTTTTGCAATTAACATTAACAACAGAAAACTTTCAACATAGAAAAGATGGACAGCATTTTAAAGTAAAAGTGAAAAAAATAAACAACAGTAGACAAGGGATCAAATGGTCATTAATGTAGGAAGCAATTCAGGGCAATAGCACATATGTTACATATCCAAATGTTACTGCATTAGAGCCAAGGTTGGTATATTAAATGTCAAAAATCAGAGGAACTAAAAGGTCATTTGTGCAACCAAGCAAACTTAATTAGAATCTTTTAGGTGAGGAAATGTGACAAATAGACCATGACTCTAAGGGCTTAATGTGTAAAAGTTGCGTGGTTCATTAACAAACAAATAACAGACAATCCAGAGTGTGATAGAATACTCTTCATTTGTCTGGATGGGTGTAGTGCCAACAACATTTAATACATTTGGCATTATCCAAGACAGAGCAGCCCACTTGATTGGCATCCTATCCATCATCAGCAACATTCACTCCTTTCACCACAGACATACAGTGACAGCAATGTGCATCATCTACAAAATGCACTGCAGCAAGTCACTGCAGGCTCCTTTCACAGCATCTTTCAAACCTGGATCTTTTACTATTTGGAAAGGTAAATGCAGCAGATGCAATGGAACACCATGACCACGCTCTCTTCCAAGTGACATACCATCCTCACTTGGAACTATTTCACTGGTCCTTGACTGTTGGGTGGCCAAAATCCTGGAAGTTCCTTCCCAATAGCACTGACGGTGCACCTAAACCCAAGAACAGCAGTGGTTCAAGAAGACAGCTAACCATCTTCTTTGCCCAGCCAATTAGAGATGGACAATAAATGCTGGTCAATCCAGTGACCCATATTTCCTACAAATGCATAACAAAGAAACCTTTCCCAAAATATACTAAGAAGTAAAAATGAGAGATTTTTACTGCTGTCTCTGCATGCTTCAGATTCTTGAAAACAATCATTTTTTCAAGAGACGTCTCTTTGAAACATTACAGAAACAGGTTCATATTGTGTTTAACTTCTAAATAGTATCAGTCAAACTGTAGTCTGATCACCATACAATCATTTGTCTTCCCATTTTTCCGTATCCAGAGCTGAAGGCACTAAATCTCAGTAAAAATGAGGCAATTTTACAACCATAGCTTTGCCAAACCTAAAGTATTTTGTGAATCCTGGAAACATGAACAGTCTCTATTACAAAACATTTAGGTCTACTGGGGTCACTTGCAAATAAATATTTTAACTGTGGCAAGTGGTTGTAACATGGCAAAATATATCTCCTCTCAAAACAGGTCAACAATACATTTGACTTTCTGTAGCAACAATGTGAAACACTGCCATAAAAGCATCTTGGTCAGCTCACAAACCAATGAAGTCAGAAATCCAGATTTTTTAAAACTGGAGCCGAAATATGTTAGTTCTCTTCACTAACAGAAATAATATGTGCTGTAAATAGTTAAACACATTCTATTGACCATACTTTAAAAAGTACTACTTTAAAAAAGTCTCATTTCACACCATCTTAATGTCAGTACAGAACGTTTATGAAACTACAAAACCAAACAGGGTAATTGGATTCTGCCCACTTCCTTAATTATATTACTTGAAAATAGAACTCCAATTTAAAACTTTACACCTTAACTTTCAAAAAGGAATTTTTCGTTCCTGCAGACCACCCTGTTAGGTCTCAGAGTTGTTTGAACTGCTGAGAGATGCAAGGATTTTCCAGTTTAGTTTTCTGCTCAGAGTACAAAACAATGCATGAATATTCTATCATAACCCAGACAGCTGGCGATTTTTTAAAAAACAAAGCAGTTTTTTTTCAGTAGTCTAAGGAACTTGACATCAGGACACAACTATTTTTGGTTCATTTTCTGTCATTTATTCATAACAAACCTTGTCAAAAAAGGTGGGCCGATCCATGGAAGACTCTTTGGGGATAGTAGGTGGTCGGCAGCCAAGTGGTTTAGAAACTATTCCATTGTAATCTGACATTCCCATTCCACGTTTGTCCATCTCCACTTTTTTTTCTAAGAGTGTACCTGGAAAAGGGGAAAATCCATCTTAACATAAAATAAAAAGGAAAGAAAAGAGAAGACAAACATTAACTTCAACTAAAAATATCATTTGGTGACTCTAGGTAAAATAACAGTGTATACAAAAATGGGTTGGAGAGACTTGTTTTGTACTGTAGACTTCTACGTCTCTAAGAAGAACCTAACATAGAGGTCATGTTGTAGGAAGCATTTTGAAGGTAGAAACTGACATTATGTTCATAATTTATCACAGTAACATATGCCAGATCATCTGGTGAACTTTAAACATAGAAAGTCTCAGAAATTTCCGGAGGGAAGATACTGAATAACTACAACTAAAGATAAATATTGTAAAGCAATTCATGGTTAAAGTTTGTGAAATTTTCAAGCACAAAAGCCAGAAGGTCTAGTATGATATGCATTTCAAAACACTGCTGAAGTCTCAGCAGACACAAACCATAGCTTTCAAAAATCTTTGCAAATGGAATACTGCCACCTCTGTCAACCCACAGGGCATGAAGATGACAATTATTCTAGACACATTTAAGAAAAAGTAATACTAGTAAACTCTAAACTTCTAAAGCAATTAATTTTATCGACAAACCAAGTCAAACTTAATGAAATTGTACAAAGGGTGGAAATTAACAATCAATCACAAGAAGCAGGTAACAATCAAAAACATTTTGGTTTTATGAAGGAAAGATCGCGTGGACAAATCAGAGTTTTGTTGAAAAAATGCAGCTGCTATTATAGACGGTCATAAAGCATGATACGAGACTTGTTGGACACATTAAGGCTTACACCACATGGTTCAAGATAACGATCAGGTTAATGAAATGTACCTCATTGTCTTTAAATACTGAGGAATGACCTTAGCTAATATAATCCATGTTTCACAGCTTGTACCTTTTGGAGGTGGACCCTACAGAAAAGGAAAACAAAAAAGGGGAAACGGAAAAAAGAGAACTTTCCAGTTTCCAGGGACTGAAACTGAGATCAGAAACTAAAACATTGAAACAATGAAACCAGCTGAAATCAAATAATAGGACACATCTGAGTTTAGATAATAGTCTCAACAATTTTTTTTGCCATTCACACATGGGATGTGGATGACATTGCCTGAGCCTGCATTTATTGACCATCCCTAGTTGCCCTCAAGGTGGTGTTGGCGGTGAGCAGCCTTCTGGAACCATTGCAATCCATTTGGTGTAGGTGTATCCACAATACCTTTGGGAAGGGAGTTCGGGTTTTGACTCAGTGGCACTGGAGTAACAGTAATGCATTTCCAAGTCAGGATGGTGTCTGGTTTAAAGGGGAACTTGCGGGTGGAGGTGTTCTCATATAACTTAGGGCGGCACGGTGGCTCAGTGGGTTAGCACTGCTGCCTCACAGCACCAGGGACCCAAGTTCGATTCCAGACTCTGGCGACTGTGTGCAGTTTGCAGTCTCCCAGTGTCTGCGTGGGTTTCCTCCGGGTGCTCCGGTTTCCTCCCACACTCCAAACATGTGTAGGCTAGGTGGAATGGCATGCTAAATTGCCCGTAGTGTTCATGGATGCGTAGATTAGGTGGGTTTATAGGTGGATGGGTCTGGGTGAGATGCTCCGAGGGTCGATATGGACTTGTTGGGCCGAAGAGCCTGTTTCCACACTGTAGGGAGTCTATGATCTTACCCGCCCCCCGGCCCTGACTTCCTAGATAGCAGTGGTCATGGGTTATAAAGGGTTACTTCAGAAACATGAATTTCTGCAGGTCTACAATGGCACATACTGTTATTACCGAGCATCTCGGGCTGCCGGGACTGAATATCTGTGAATGTGAAATAAATGATAGAGATGGACTGCCAGGAAACAGAAGAAGGCTAAAGACCAGAAGGAAGGTTGCTGTGGTAGGAAACTTAAATGCAAAGGGGTTAGAACAAGAATGGTGACCAACAGAGAAAGGTAAAGATGGATGATCATTGTGGTGGGCCCAAGTAAAATGAGAAACGCTGATATATCCCACGTAATACCAGAGTACAAATGGGGTTTCACGAAATATATGAGTTCAAAAGAGAGCTGTGACAATTGCACCACAGCAGCTGAGACAATCCACTATATTCTAAGAATAATGTAAATAACTTCTAACACTCGTTTTAAAAACGTAATTTCATTTTATCTCTCAAAGTTAACAGATCCTTTAAAAAAAAATCCAAGATGCAGATCTGAATTCACATCTTTGTCAAAAGCTAATTGGGTCTTCCTTGGGCCATAACCTATGAACCAGGTTTTGTTGACATCTGTCCACTAGTTTTTGAGATATATTGATTGCAGCCAAACAGACTAACAACTGGAGCAAAACCATTAACTCTACCCACCTTCGGGAATGGAGATAAAAATGGACTGAAATAGTACAAGAGACAGAGATACAGACGAAGGTAATTAGTGATAGGGAGATAAGTGATAGAGACAATGGATGTATTGTCTGCAATCTTCCAAACATCCAAGATTGTGGAAATGCCAAGGAACATTGAAAAGTCACAAGTGTCATGCCTCAAATACAAAAAAATAAGAGAGACAGAAATCAAGAAACTATACACCAGTTAGCCAAAAAGCTGCCACTGGTGAAATGCTTGAATACATTTAAGTAGTTGCAATCATAAATATACAAAATAAAGAACGTCAAACACAGTCAATATTGAATTATGGAATGGAAGTCATCTTTAATAAACCTATTTCAAATTTTTGAGGATGTAACAAGCAGGGTTGAAAAAGAGGTACCTGCAGATGTGGCACATTTGGTTTTTCAAAAGGCATTAGTTAAGATGCCACATAAAAGTTACTGCACAAGATAAGAGCTCATGGCGTTGCAATATATTAGCATTTAGAGAGGATTCTCTAATTAACAGAAAACAGAAAATTAACAGAGTCGTGTGGATCATTTTCAGGGTAATAAACTAACAAAAGGCTGTATCACATGGATTAGTGTTCGGGCTTCAACAAATCAAAATCTGTCTTAATGACCTGGACAAAGGTTATGAGGGCACTGCAGCCAAATATGTTAACAATACTAACCCATGTGGGAATATATGTTGTGAGGAAGGCACCAAGTTTACAAAGTAGTTTCAAAAGTTAATGTACTAGACAAACTTTTGGTAAATGGAGTGGAATGACAAATAGAATTCTCTCTATTTTGATAGGATGAATTGAAAAGTGACAAGTGATTTAAAAGACAGGCAATAAAATGCGATAACAGAAAAATCTGACTGTCCTCAAACATATAACAAAATATAAGTATGCAGATCCAGGAACTAGGACATTAAATATATGTTGGCTTCTATGCAAGGTAAATGGAGTTTAAAATAGAAAACTCTTTCTACGCACGTAGATGAAGTTTGAGAGACTGAACCTATATTATGTCCTATTATTCTGGTCTCCTTGCATTTGAAGCAGTTCAGAGAAGGTTCATTAAGTTGCTTCCTAAAATCAGAGTGTCACCTTCTGTAAGAAGGTTGAACAGGTTAAGTCAACATACACTGGAGTTTAGAAGAATAAAAGAGGTGTTCTTCGGAACACTGGGGCAGCACGGTGGCACAGTGGTTTGCACTGCTGCCTCATAGCGCCAGGGATACGGGTTTGATTCCACCCTCGGACAACTGTCTGTGTGGGTTTCCTTCAGGTGTTCCGGTTTCCCGCCACATTCTGAAGATGTGCAAGTTAGTAGATTGGCCATGTTAAATTGACCATAGTGTTCAGGGATGTGTAGATTAGGCGAGTTATAGGGGAATAGGTCTGGGTGGGATGATCTGTGGGTTGGTGTGGACTTGTTGGGCCGAAATTCCTGTTTCCACACTGTAGGGATTCTATGAAAATTCTATGGAATATCAAATTCTGAGCCAGTTTAAGAGAGGATCGTTTCTGCATCATCCGTCCCCACCTGGGGAGAATCTAGAACTAGGGGCATAGTTTCATAATGTCAGTTTACGTTATGAGGAAATATTTACCTTTATAAAAGGGACATGAATCTTTGGAATTCCCTACTCCGGAGCGTTGTAGAGGCTGAGTCACTGAATATATTCAAAGTTTGGGTAGATAAATGTTTGAATGTCAAGGGAAGCAAGAGTCATAGGATATGGATGGGAAAAAGGAATTGCGGCTAAGATCAGCCATAACCGTTACTAAACGGTGGAACAAGTCCAAGAGGCCATATGGTTAAGTTTAACTCAAAGATTGGAGTTCACATTGGACATGAAGTGGGATGGAAACCATGTGACAGACAGGAACAAAATCCAACAGTGCAACCCATTAATTATTCTTTCTATCACCTAAGCACAACTGGTCTGCTGGGATGAATCTTACAATAAGTTTTGCAGGGCCACAGCAGACAGCTGAATCTAGCAGGATCACATTTTCCTTTTTTTTTGAAATACTGGCAAAAGGCAACTCCAGAAAAGATTCATCAATTCGACCATAAGCTCAAGGAAGGAACGGTTAACATTTTTGATTGGACCAGCTATAATCCATGATCAGATCAGAGGACACAGAAATACACACAGGCAAGGAATCAGGCCATCTGGAAAAGCAATTTGTAAACCAAATCAATGGTCATCTGCATGGAGAACAAATGTGACTCCAGAAGTATTTTTTTAGAAAAAGTTGAGGGGAACATGGGTCGTAATTAGCACCAGCTAAACACAGAAAAGACATGTCAGTAAGTCTGAAGGCCAACTAAATCTACAAGATCTAAACGGAGAGTGCAAAGGGGGCTTGTCTTCAGAACAAAGTACAGAATGGAGAATGACTTTTAAATATATAATTAGATGGCTAGATAAGTTGCCCAGGTTCTTTTTTTCTCTAATTAACTAAATAGTCAGGTCACCTTATGTTAATTGAGTGAAAAGCCATTAAAGATCAAGGAACAACCATTAATCACACTTCCCTGTTGCCTGGCCACAAGTAGATACCACCGACTAGGCAGCGGGAAGCAGAACCCAGAGGTGGCATGGTTTTTATTTATGGTTATAAAGATGCAATATCACTTTTAAAGCAATTGTTGTAGATTTCAACAAAAATGTTTTATCAAGAGGAGATCAAGTCTGAATGCTATAACCAGTGAATTAATGAAACTGAGCAACTAAATGGAGGGTAACACCCAAGCCCATTATAATTGGGACTGAAAGTCTTAATTATATTATTTGTTTAAAACATTGTGGGCTGTTTTCTTAAATTGGGATTGACACGTCTGGCAAGAAGGCCTAAATCAGGCTTAAAAAAATATTTGTAAGCTAGGATTTAAATGTCTAATGATTATGTTTATGTGTCAAAGTTTCTATAAGAACAAGGTTCCACTTCAGCACTCTTCCTTCAAGACTTACCCATAGCTTGATCTAGATTCAGGTTATTACTTTTCAGAGCCTCTTCCGCTGGTTCCCTCTGTAAGGTAAATACAGGCAGTGGTACATTAGTTGATTACTGGCATCAGAAATGCAGCTAGATCACAGCAAAATAAATGAAAATATTTGGATACAGTTAGGTTGGAATACATGGTATCACAAAAATATCACTGATATAATCTAAATTGCTGTCAAAGTTTGATTTCTTCCTAAAAAGTTAACTTCAATTACATGCATTTGTCACGTAGGTAACCACAGCAGATCTGCATCTAACCCTTGCAAAGGTTGCTGAAATTTGTCTTTTTTGATATCGTCTGACTCAGACAATAGGAGGCTGAAATTTTGCCAGAAATTAACCGTGTAATTTCTGGCAAGTTTTATTGAAGGTTTCTCTGAGCCCTGGTGAGATTTCTCTCACTATTCTCCAAAACTTGCCTTGTTGTTACTTATGTACATGCTGCTACTGTACCCTGCTTATTTTATCTTCCCTCTGACCACAGGAGGAAGCAACTCTCCACTGCTAGGATCTCCTGGGATTTCCCAGTGCCAGTGACATTTTTAAATCAAGTTGTGCCTCAGGTAAAGTGCTGCCAGCCGACAATTGCTCTTCAGCATATACATAGTGGGAGGGGGAAACAAAAAGGAAATGCTTCTTAAGGCACACGTGGTACGGCTAATAATGCATTGAAAATACAAGTGCACATTCACAAATCTATTGTTATTTAAGAACCATGCTATACATGTTACTTGTAGCCTCATTAATCTTAGAATATTATCTAATCCCTAATACCCTTCTCTCCCTTGGTCCAATCCCTGCCCATGAACATTCGTGATTCCTCTGATGCTTTAATTGGTTTCAAAACTTTCAGTTCGCAGGTTCCAGCTGCAGCCTCCTTACCACAGATGTGCAATCCCTTTACATGTCCATTCCCCACCAGGAGGGTCTTAGGGCTCTCTGCTTCTTCCTGGTGCAAAGGCTTGAACCATCCCTACCTACCACCACCCTCCTCCGCTCAGCCGAGCTCATCCTCACCCTCAACAACTTCTCCGTTAACTTCTCTCCTTTTCTTCAGGAGAGAGGGGTGGCCACGGGTACCCGCATGGGCCACAGTTATGCCTGTCTCTTCGTGGAGTACGTGGAACATTCCTTGTTCCAGTCCTATTCCGGCCCACACCCACAACTCTTTCTCTGACGATATCAGCTGCTTCCCTCTCGTATCTGGAATTGGAAAAGTTCATTGATTTTGCTTCCAATTTCCATCCTGCCCTCACTTCCACCTGGTCTATCTCTGACTCCTCCCTTCCCTTCCCTTCCTCAACATCTCTGTTTCTATTTCTGGGGACAGACTGGCCACTAATATCCACTATAAACCCAATGAATCTCACAGCTAGCTGGACTATACATTTTCGCACCCTTCTTCCGCTGAAGACTCCACCCCATTCTCTCAGTTCCGCCATCTCCGTTGCATATGTTCAGATGAGGCCAACTTCGACAAGGGAGCCTCCAAAACGTCCACTTTCTTCCTCAACCGAGGATTCCCCATCACCATTGTCGACAGGGCCCTCAAATGGGCCCGATCCATCACCCACACTTCCACCCTCGCCCCCACTGTTCCCTCCTGCAACAGCGATATGGTTCCCCTTGTCCTTACCTACCATCCCACCAGCATCCACATCTAGAAGATCATCAGACGCCATTTCTGCCACCTCCAGACACATATTTCCCTCTCCTCCCTTGTCCACCTTCCACAGGGACCATTCCTGGTCCCTCTCCCTTCGCCCCTAACAACACCCACAGCCCCACACCACCTTCCCCTGCAACCGGCAAAGGTGTGACACCTGCCCATTTACCTCCTCCCTCCCCTTTATCCAACAGCTCAAATCTACCTTTGAGGTAAAGAAACACTTCACCTGCATTTCCCAGAATCTAGTCTACTACATTCGCTGCTCACAATGTGGGGTCCTCTACATTGGGAAAACAAAGCGTAGACTAGGTGACCGCTTCGCAGAACATCTCTGTTCTGCTCACAAAAAAGACCCTGAGCTACCTGTTGCCTGCCACTTTAACACACCACCCTGTTCCCTGGCCAACATACCTGTCTCTGGCTTGCTGCAGTGTTGAAGCAAAGCTCAATGCAAGCTGGAAGAACAGTACCTCATTTTCCACTTGGGGACCCTGCAGCCCTCAGGACTCAATATTGAGTTCAATAATTTTAGGGCCTAACTCTCCCATGTCCTAGTCCCATATCCCACACATTAGGTCTTGTTACCACATAGCCTACCATTACACACTACCTCTCGTTAGTCACTAACAGTCCCCATTAACAACTACTCACAATCCTAGCCAGATCGTTAACAACTCCTTTGTTTATCCAACTGCTCTTCTCTCTCTTTGGGCTCTATCCTATTGTTTACTCCCTACCCCGTCCCCCTCCCTATTTTCTGCACATAAACCGACGTTTTCCCAGCTACCATCAGTTCTGAGAAAGGGTCACCGGACCCGAAATGTTAACTCCTATCTTTCCTCCACAGATGCTGCCAGACGTGCTCAGCTTTTCCAGCAACTTCTGTTTTTGTCCCCAGTGCCCATTGTAACTTTTAGCTGTCCCTTAAAATCAAGCATGGTTGTGATCAAGGATGTGCACTCGCGTAGTAACCCATTTCCTCCAAAGCACTATTGGTTCCTCCTCTTATAGGTTGGGTTTCTTCTCTTCACAACTATTTACCTCTTATACATCCCAGCATACTACATCTAATCCCTAGTTTGGAGTTCTCTAATTCTCCTATTACAGCAGTAACCCCTGATAACCCCTCAACTTTCATAAAGCTGACCTCTAGGACTAACAGGCCACCCTAACTGTCTTGGACAGATATCCCCAACTGATAAGTGATCAAACCCTTGACTAATCTGTGCACAGCTCCTTGGCTGATGTACCATGAATCCATAAGACCATAAGACCATAAGACATAGGAGTGGAAGTAAGGCCATTCGGCCCATCGAGTCCACTCCGCCATTTAATCATGGCTGACGGGCATTTCAACTCCACTTACCCACACTCTCCCCGTAGCCCTCGATTCCTTGCGAGATCAAGAATTTATCAATCTCTGCCTTGAAGACATTCAACGTCCCGGCCTCCACCGCGCTCCGTGGCAATGAATTCCACAGGCCCACCACACTCTGGCTGAAGAAATGTCTCCTCATTTCTGTTCTAAATTGACCCACTCTAATTATAAGGCTGTGCCCACGGGTCCTAGTCTCCACGCCTAACGGAAACAACTTCCCAGCGTCCACCCTTTCTAAGCCATGCATTATCTTGTAAGTTTCTATTAGATCTCCCCTCAACCTTCTAAACTCCAATGAATACAATCCCAGGATCCTCAGCCATTCATCATACGTTAGGCCTACCATTCCAGGGATCATCCGTGTGAATCTCCGCTGGACACGCTCCAGTGCCAGTATGTCCTTCCTGAGATGTGGGGCCCAAAATTGGACACAGTATTCTAAATGGGGCCTAACTAGAGCTTTATAAAGTCTCAGAAGCACATCGCTGCTTTTATATTCCAACCCTCGAGATAAATGACGACAACATTACATTCGCTTTCTTAATCACGGACTCAACCTGCAAGTTAACCTTTAGAGAATCCTGGACTAGCACTCCCAGATCCCTTTGCACATGGGCTTTATGAATTTTCTCACCGTTCAGAAAATAGTCCATGCCTGTATTCTCTTTTCCAAAGAACAAGACCTCGCATTTGCTCACGTTGAATTTCATCAGCCATTTCCTGGACCACTCTCCTAAACCATCTAAATCATTCTGCAGCCTCCCCACCTCCTCCGTACTACCTGCCTGTCCACCTAACTTCGTAGACTAATCCCTAGACTAGCTGTACTGGACCTGCAGGACAAACCATGGCCCACTTCCCAGAACTTAGACGTACAGATATCTTCACACTGACTACTCTAAATGGTCAACTGATCTTGCCCAAGTCCCCGGACTAAGCGCGAATACTGTTCTTGTCTCACTGTGCTGATACTACCGCGATGATGGTTATTTCTTTTGACCTGACTGAGGGCTAATCCTCACAGAGTTTGAGACATGGCCATTCAGTTAAACCACATGCAGTATTTTGTGTGTGCATTGCTGGCATATAGTACAGGAATGAGTTTGACATAGCATGGCGCACCCCTTCATCCTTGTGGCAGATCTCTACCCAAATTACATTAAGGAACTGCAATTCACTGCTGTTCCATTATATTGTTGCTATTGGGGCACTTTGTGCACAGGGATAGGCATCCAAGTCAGGGACTGAACCAGGGTATACTTAAGGTTCCTTGCTTTCTCTCTTAGTGCTCGCTCACTTTGCGCCTACTTGGTTGCTCATGGCATCTTTTCCTTGCCTTTTTTGCTCCCTCAGCCGTAAGTTAAAGGCTCATGTATTTCTGCCTTACATTGCAATTTAGTGCAGACACAAACTCAGACAGCTTGTCATGGTTTTCAGCATTGATAAGTCAAATGGCAGACATAGATCTACAGCACAGGAAAAGACCCTTTGGCCTGTCGTGTCCCTACTATTGTCAAGGACAATTAACCAGTGATACTCACATTCCATGGCTCAAAAAACAAAGTATCCAACTCACTGATATTCATGGTGTATCCAGTTCCCTAAAATTTAGTGGTGTAAATAATTAAGAAGAAGGCATTGGATTTGATACAAAGCTTTGTGAAAGTCAAGACAGAAATAAGGTGACAGTCTACAAGAATTTCCTTCCATGGATTCAGTGAGGTCAGGATTTTCCTTTTTTTAAAAGTTTGGAAAAAGGCCAGAAAGTTTAAGCAGCTGGTAAAAGGACAAACACACCATTCTTAGTTTTACAATAATTAAATCTACATACTTATGGTCTGCACAAGAGTCAACTATGACACCTTTCAAATCATAACTTCCCAAACTAGACCTTTGCCCCTCCTGGGTTAACATTTCACCACAGTGAACAATCTGCCTGTATCGTCTCAATCCTTTCTTAAAGTATCATTGGATAATCTCAAGTGCCTAATTGTAATTTGCATTTTTAATTGCAGCAATCAGAATAACCGTTCAACGTGTGTCTCTAAAATAATCACTAGCTCTCTTTTCTGTTCAGTGTTTTGCATTAATGCTCCATTTAACACTCCAGAAAGAGGTTTCCTACTAGCAAAATCAGTTAGATTATGTGATTGCAAATTCAACTGAGTCAGAAGAAAATACTATGGATGCAATCTTATGCTTGTGTGTAGAGGCCCACTCTGTCTTCGTGATGCTACTTCAAGTTTCTACAGTGGCTTCTGAACTCAACCCAACATGCCAAGGTTTGTTAAACAGTCTTCTTGGGGAAGTCTCACGTCATTTCTACGTTGCTGTTATGAAGCAGTTTTACCTTTACAAGGTCCATGACATACAACAATGCCCGTCAAGGGTGAAAATTTCCTGAATCTGCCTTTATTACACTAATTTGGTATTATTCCCAAAATTCAAGATATTGCTCAAAAAATTTCCTTAACCAAACAGGGAGAGTGCGGGTAAGTGGAGTTGAAATGCCCATCAGCCATGATTAAATGGCGGACTGGACTCAATGGGCCAAATGGCCTTACTTCCACTCCTATGTCTTATGGTCTTAAATTCAGGGTATGAATGAAAACTCAGAGCTCGGGTGTGGGTTGTAGATGTTGGGGTGTTTACCGAGCTGGGAGGTTTGATAGCAGATGTTTCGTCCCCTTACTAGGTGACATCCTCAGTGCTGTGGAGCCTCCTGTGAAGCGCTGGTTCGAATTTATATGGTCTGGTTTTTGCTACTTCCGTTGGTGCCATTTTGGCTGTGCGTTATAATGTTTGGTATATTGGGTCTAATTCAATATGTTTGTTGATGGAGATGGTGGACAGACTTTGGACAGATGGTGAAATCAGTGGTGAGTTACCTGCTGCAGGATTCCTAGTCTTTGATCTACTCTTGTAGCCACTGTACTTCTATGGCCGATCCAGTTCAGTTTCAGGTCAATAGCATTCCCCAAGATGTTGATAGTGGGGGATCCAGTGATGGGAATACCAACGAATGTTTAGCAGCATAAGTTAGATTGTGTCTTATTGAAGATGGTCATTGCCTGGCATTCATGTGCTGTGAACGTTACTTGGCATTTGTCAACCCTAACCTGGATTTTGGCCAGGTCTTGCCATTTGAGCAGTATCTGAGGAGTCGTGAACAATGCCAAACACTGACATTCTGAAGAAAGGAAAGTTATTGACAGAGTGGCTGAAGATGGTTAGACCTGGGGACACTCACCTGGGGATACTCTGAGGGACTCCTGCAGAGATTTACTGGAGCTGAGGTGACTTAGCTCCAATAATCATATTCCTTTGGGGCAGGTATGACTCAAAGTCGAGAGTCTTTCCCTGATTCCCACTGATTCCAGTTTTGGAAGGCTCCTTGACGGCACACTCAGTCAAATGCAGCCTTGATGTCTAGAACAGTCACTCATGCCTCACTTCTAGACTTCAGTTCTTATGTCCATGTTTGAACCAAAATGTAATGAGATGAATGGCTCTGGCAGAATCAAAACTGGGCATCAGTGAGCATATTATTGCTGGATTAGGTCCTGCTGATAGCACTGTTGATGACACTATCCAGCATTTTGTGATGACTGAGAGCAGACTAATAGGGTGGTTACTGGCTCAGAAGATGCCAAATGTACAGGAACAGCTAGGCTAGGGCTGCAGCACTGTTACTGCAATGTTGTCAGGGTCCACAGCCTTCCAGTATCCATGCCTCCAATTGTTTCTTGATATCAGGTGGAATATATTGAATTAGCATTAGACTGGCATATGTAATGCAGGGGACCTCTGGAGGAGGCAAGATACAGCACTCCTGGCTGAAGACTGCCTCACCCCCATCATTGAGGTTGGAGATTTCTGTGTAGACCCCTCCTTCAGTGAGTTGTCTGATTGCCCACCACCATTGATGATGGGATGGGCAGGACTGCAGAGCTTACACCTGATCCATTAGTTGTAGGATAGCTTAGCCCTGTCTCATGGATGTCAAAATTTGAGTTGCTAGATCTGTTCAAATTCTGTTCCATTTAGTTTGGTGATAATGCCACACAACACAACGTAAGGTATTCTCAATATGAAGGAGCGACTTTGTCTCCACAAAGACTGTGCAGTGGTCACTCTTACTGATACTGTCATGGATAGATGCATCTGCAACAGGTAAACAGACAAGGATGAGGTTAAGTATTTTCTCTCCCCACTTGTTGGTTCTCTCACCATTTGCTGCAGTCCCAGTCAGGCAGCTGTGTTCTTTAGGACTCAACCAGCTTGATCAGTAGTGCTGCTGGCAAACCATTCTTCGTGGTGGACACCAAAATCCTCCACTCACCACTCTCAATGCTTTCTCCAAATATTGTTCAACATGAAGGAGTTGCTGACCCGGATTCCCTGAGCTAATTCTCAGGTTTGTTTATATGCATCTATATATGAATGTTCATATTTAAAAAGATTCCTGGAATTGGAGATGGAGGTTCAGACTCATGTTCTCCGCCCACAACTGTGGATCAGGCCTAACAGGTCCTACTCTAAGGTCTGGACACAAAGACTGTAAATCAGGCAAACTTTGGGGCAAGGAATCTGTCAAGGCCAAAGATGCAGAGGTGCTGGCATTGGACTGAGGTGGTCAAGGTCAAAAATCACACAGGTTATTGTCGAACAGGTTTATCTGAAGACACCTGAATGAGGGAGACTCCGAAAGCTTGTGTCTTCAAATAAACTTGCAAGGCCAAAGATACAGGGACCTATTTGAAACTTCACCCCCTCCTCAAGATAACCTACTTTTGTTTGTTTCCAGGCCAATCCATGCAACTAGAGAAAGGCCAGTACACAGTAATCAGCAGGAAGTCTTTTTGCCCACGTTTGACCAGAAACATCATGGAATTCAATGCTGAGGATTTCCAGGACAAGTCCCATCATCATTAGCACCCCCTCGCAGACAAGGAGGACTCTCTTCCACTCAGAGGTTGAATCTGTAGGTGGCAGTTGCCGGAAGGGGTGGGTCAGGCATTGGTGTGGCAGCACGCTCCTTACGCTGTTTTTGCCTGGATTCCACTTTCTCCCCAACAGCAAGTCTCGAGGTGCTCAAAACCTTCCCAAATGCTCCTCCTCCACTTTGGATGGTCTTGGGCCAGTGATTCCCAGTTGTCTGTGGAAATGCTGCACTTCACCACGAAGCCTTAAGGGTATCACTGAAGCGCTTCCTCTGTCCACCTGCCATTTCGGAGGTAGGAGGAGGGCATCTGTTGGGGACTCTCATGTCAGTCAAGCAGACAACCTGCCCAGCCCATCGCATCCGATCAAAGGTGGGCAGTGCCTCGATGCCAGGGATGTTGGCCTGATCAAGATGGTGGTGTTGCTGTGTCTTTCTTCCTAGCAAATTAGCAAGATCTTACGCAGGCAGTATTGGTGGTACTGCTCCATTACTTTGAGGTATCTGCTGTAGACAGTCTATGTCTCAGAGCCATATAGGAGGGCAGGAATCACAACAGCTCTGTAAAACCTGAGCTTGGTATCAGATCTGATGCTGTTGTACTTGAATTCCCTATTCTTCAGGTGGCCGAAGGCTGTGCGAGCACACTGGAGTTGGTGCCGGGTCTCTTCATCAAATAGCTGCTTTGGCCGACAGGACACAAGATACTGGAAATAGTCAATGTTCTCTAATGCTTCCTCATGGACCTTGATGATCAGGGTTTCACTTCCGAGCGTCAGGCCAGGTAGATGGAGGACCTTTGTCTTATGGATATTCAGGAGGAGACCCATGCTCTCGTAGGCCTCTGTAATGGCGCTGGTGGTGGTCTGGAGTACATCCTCAGAATGCACTGACACAAGCATCATTCGCGTAACTCTAGCTCAATAACACTGGTTGGAGTGACTTTGGTCTTGGCTTGAAGGCAGCAGAGATTGAATAATTTCTCACTGACTCTATAAAAGTTAGCTTCACTCCAGCAGGCAGCTTGTTAGCAGTGAGATGAAGTATTGCAGCAAGGTAGACAGAGAACAGTGTTGGAGCAATGACATAGCCCTGCTTGACAATGGTCTGAACAGGGAATGGGTCAGTGGTGGAGCCATTTGTCATTACCAATACTTCCACGTCATCATGGAGCAGGTGAAGGTTGGTGACAAACTTCATGGTGCAACCAAAACAGAGACACTCCATAATGCTTCCCGATTGACAGCGTCAAAGGTCTTTGTAAGGTCAAAGGCTGCCATGTACATGGGTAGGTTCTTTTCCTTGCATTTCTCCCACCAGACTGCATACTACTGTATCGCCACCTGTACGAGGGCTGTGCTGTTGGCACAGGACTTATTCAGGGATATGTATGGTGGTGTCAGGAACATGGCAAAGTATGGGTCTGACTCTGTCAGGCTGTTGCTTGAGAAGTTTGAGACAGCTCTCCCAATTTTAGCATGGGCCGCTGCATGTTTGGAAGGAAATCTTTGTCAATAGCGCCTTGCTCGCCGTTGTCATTTCCAGTGCCTAAGTCACACCAGGTAGCCCAGTCAACTTCATTTTTTTTGATACATTCTAGCTGTTGATACAACTGAGTGGCTTGCTACACTGTTTCAGATGGTGGTTAAGAATCAACTACCTTGCTGTGGTCTGGAGTCATGTGCGGACCAGACCAGGTGAGGATGGCAATTTCCTTCCCTAAAGAATATTAGTAAACTGGATAGGCTTTTTTTGACATTCAACATGGTCATCACTAGACTCTTACCTCCAAAGTTTCACTGAGTTCAAATTCTACCATTTGCTATGGCAAGATTCAAACACGAGTCCCCAAAACTTCACCTGAGTCTCTGGATTAATATACTAGTAATAATGCCATTAGGCAGCAGCACCCGATCATCAGTACTGTGACATTTTACTGTGACACTAGTTAGTCACTCTTTAACTCAACCATTATGAAACAGTTGTGAAAATAACTGTACTTGCTGATAAAGACAGAGAGGCCGCCAAAGCCCAACAGTAATGTTTCGACTTTTGACTTGCACAAGAAAGATTCTGCAATTACAGCCTTCAAACTAGAAGCAATTGGAATTGCATTAAAAGATCCGATTTGTAAGACTTTTGGTGTGTACCCACGCAAGAATTAAGAGATTTAATAAACAGATACTTACAGGGAAGCCCATATCAGTCAACTGTTTTATCAGGCGGTTCATAAGCCAAGTCTCCTCTTGCTTATTTGATGCTTTCATGCCCTGAAAAATAGGCACCTTGTTCAGATTCTTTTTCTCCCCCCAACAGTAACATCAACAGCAGTCAAACTCATGACTTCCACCATTAGCACGAATGAAGTATTTCAGCAAATTTCCAAAATCAAAATAAAATAGAAGCAACCTTTTGATGCACTTTCTTGTTGGCATTGCCCCAGCCTGAGGAATTGCAGGAAGAGTTGCTCTCCTGAGAAGCCGCGTTATTCCACATTCCCATCTCCCCATCATCCTCTTCCCAATTAGAATGATGGCTACTAGTCAGGCCGATTTCATCTCCACCGCTGACCCAACCTTCTTGCATAGATTTGGAGGCTGAATAACAAATGCAAAATCATTTACTTGTCACATAATCAAAACCGTTTTGGGAAGATTAAGCTTACAACCAATTCCAGTTAAACATCCCTGCTGTGTCAAAAGTATATCTTAATTTTGCATAATTTTGTTTTGCAGTTTTTATCATTTCCACCATTTTCATGGTTAAGGCACAACAAAGATAAACAACAATCCAACACTATTTCACAAATAAAAAAACTTTTGGAAGAATTTTAGGCTAGTGTGATTCTCAGCATGTTGTTGACCGTAGTTGGGAAGATAAGCAGGAGGGGAATGGAAGAGGGGAGTGTGGTGTTCTTCATGGAAAGATTGGGGGAGGAAGGCAGCACCCTCAGGGTGTTGCACCCACCCCTTCTTCTTTTCTCCCTCCCCTTCAGCCATGTACCACTGGTGACCACCAACTCACTTCTGGGTTTCTGCAGGCAAGATATAGGCTGGAAAGCCAACCTATATGTTTAGTCACTCAATTAAAAAGCCCACTTCCTTGGCCTCGGGGGAGGACAGATTCAGGCAGAAAGAAAATGCTTTCTCAATACTGCTTGTGGATTGGAGGAAGAGTGCTAATGCCTAGTTCCCTGAGTGAATTGTAATGTTTGTATGCATGCATCCTTATATGATGTTCATATTTAAAAAGACTTCTGGAATTGGTGATGGACGTTCAGACCTATCTTCTCCACCTACCACATATGTGGATCAGGTCTACCTGGTCCTGCTCTAGGATCTCTACACAAAGACTGCAAATCAGGCAAACCTTGGGGTAAGGAACCTGTCAAGGTCAAAAGATAGAGGAATCTGTCCGAAACTCCACTCCTCCTCCGAGATAACCTACCTTTGTTATTATCTAGGCCAATCCAATTAAACAGATTCTACTTTTATACTTTAACATATATGCCGTTCAGCCTATAACATCTATAGGCTTAACGGCATTAATGTTATTGGCAAAGTTTCAACAGAAACAAAAATGAACCTAACACAACAAACAACTGTCATTTGGGTCAGAACCAATCACTTCTGCAATAGGTATTACTAATCTTACAGCCCATTTAATTTCTGACAAAAGACATGACAGTCATTATCCTGTATACTAAGGGTATAAATAACTAATTGGGAAAAGATATATACTATTAACCCAAATGAGGAGGGAAATCACATTTGTCAAATTGGATAAGAGTTCTTAGAGGATGTAATAAGCATGCTGGATAGATGGGAACCAATTGATGTATAGTAATGTGTTTGGATTTCCAAATGGCATTCAAAAACCACCATAAAAGGTTACTTACACAGGATAAGAGCTCATGGTATGCATGCATTCATGTGTGTGTTGTTGGAGGGAAAATGATAGCATGGAAGGAGGAACGATTGGCTAACTAAAAGGAAATAAGTGCGGATGAATGGATTATTTTTTCAGGTTGACAAAGTGTAACTAGTGAAGTGTCATTGGGAACTGCATCATGGTCTGAATTATTCATGATCAACATTAATGACTTGGATGAATGGACCAAAATGTACTGTAGTGAAATTTGCTGCTGGAAAGAATTTTGCAAGGAGCCTTAAAGAATCTGCAAGGGCGGATGGAAACAGGAGGTTGTACACTTTGGCAGGAAATATACAAGAACAGATCGTGTTTTTTTAAATGGAAAGGTATACAGCATCCTTCACGACAAGGAGATAGGGTGTTCTTATACATGAATCACAAAATATTATCAAGCAAGTGCAACAAGTGATTAGGCAGGCAAAAATAATGTTGGCACTTTACACAGAGAATAAGCAGCATAAATGTAAGGAAATCTTTCCACAATTGTACAATGCATTGGTGAGACAACACCTACAGAGTCACAAGCAGTTTCCATCACCTTACTTAAGGAGGGTCACATAGTTCACAGAAGGTTCACTAGGCTGATCCCTGGGTTGAAGGATTAAATAGATTGGGTGTATATTCATCAGCGTTTAGAAGAATGGGAGTTGAACTTATTGAAACACAAGCTTCTGAAAGGGCTTCACCGCATAGACGCTGAGATGATGTTTACTGACTTGAAGAAATCTACAAATAAGGGGGCAGATTTTAAAAATAACATTTTTCCTCTTTAAAATAGAGACGGTGAACAATTTCTTCTGTCAGAGGCTATTAGCGCTTGGAATTTTCTTCTTCAAAGAAGAGTGAAGTTT
Organism: Ginglymostoma cirratum; assembly: GCA_024137785.1. Taxonomy (NCBI): domain Eukaryota; kingdom Metazoa; phylum Chordata; class Chondrichthyes; order Orectolobiformes; family Ginglymostomatidae; genus Ginglymostoma; species Ginglymostoma cirratum. The sequence continues at coordinate 9,022,344 of JAHRHZ010000079.1, read as the reverse complement.
GGTATGTCGAACCTTTCAAAGACAACACCAAGGCTTCAGCGGGGATTGTAGAGTTAAGGCCACAAATCTATCAGATATGATTTTATTCCAAGTAGTCTCAACACAAGTGATCTACTCCTGCTCCTTTTTTAAAAGCATTCTTAATTCAATAATTTGTAGGTTAGTACTGGGGAAACAATCAGAAACATTGTTAATAAGTTATTAAAAACCCAATTAGGACCCTAATGTTGTTCTTGATGAAAACCTGATGCAGCTATTCTGCTTGGTGGTATGTTTGAGTCAATCCCACATGTCTGATTGTTAACATTTCCTGAAAGAAAGAAAGCCAATTAACATTCAATGTGGCCTATCAACACTTTTCAAAAGGAAACTGTAAGAGAAATTATACAGCTTTCCCAGCAAGCTACTCACATCCAGAGGGGACCTTTTTAAAAATCCAATGCTGTGCACACATATTCATGGGTACTTGACAGTATCCGTTCATTCTGACAATTCGCATGGTTAAGTTTTGACTGGTTGTATTGGTTAGCATCAGATTTCCGTGCTGCCAGTAAGCTGGAAACTACTGCAGTCTTCAAAACCAGCCATAACATTTTTATATTTATTTGAAGTGTTAATTGATTCAAACTTTACTATGAGTCCAGTCTATCAATATTCTTATTCTAATATAGGAAATTGTATTCTAAGCTCCTTGTAGTTTGTCATACTTGCGCTTGAGTCCTCTACTCCTTCAAGCTCACAGTCCAATTAAACAAACTACTTGGACCTAAACTTGACATTTCCAACACGTGGCTGATGCATTTTATAAATATGTTCTAAAATAGAAATAAACCCAGTTGTTCCTTGTTTTCCCAGTGCCGCACTCCCTTCCCTACGAAAAAATTCAAGAGTACACAGGCATAATAGCATTCAAAATGAGAGAAAATAGAATGTACTAAAATAAATAATTTTTCAGCATTGACTTTTTTGTGTTGTTCACAAGTTAAACAGCTGCATTTTATCCTGATAGAAAAAACGTCAATCATTGAATATTTGTATTGGCTTTGTATTCTACAATTCCATTTAAAATTATGAGTTACAATATTGTATTGCCCTTGTTATATTACAAATCAAAATCTTGAGACAATCATGTTCACCAGCAAGGATCTTAAACTAGCTCTTATATGCCTTGGAATTCAACCTTTTAAAACAGCACAGCAACGTTGCAACATGTTACAACTCTTGAAATATATTTCTTCTGATTGTACCTTCCACTGGCATTTTTAAATTAGTATCATTGCAAAAGAAACTCTGATGATCATATAGTTTTCAAATCTAATACATGAAGCAAAGTTGGTACGCTGCAAATGTCATTCTCATTAATTATCACCTTACACAGAAAATCTTAATCTCTAATGCTTAGACAGCCAAGACAGACACAATTGACTGTATGGTGTCTTCCTGCATAATGATTTTCTGATTCTGTATGTTAGTGCTAGATAATTTCTACTGAAATTTTTCTTAATGATGGACTTTATTCCCACGTATATTTTTACACTTCCCACTTTGTTTCATTCATCATGATGATAATCACATTCTGCCTCTCATATTGGATTATGCATTATCAATGTCTGGGAATTGTTATTTATGACAGTATTATTATTCCCAAAACTTTTACATTTAATATATTTCTCAATTAGAACAAAAAGGCTCCGAGAGCCATTTCAACTAATTAAAAATTTATCATAAGCCAACTAAGGTTGAAAGATACTTCGACTCAGGTGCTCTTAACAGATATTGAAGATTTTTCACAGAAAACTGTGGGCACCCGAATTAATCTCAAACTTCAAGCAAATAACGAAGTATTCTACTATAAATGAAAACCCTGTAGGATTACAATGTACAATAAGCCGACTTACATGCAAAAACTATACAAAGCACAAATGCTGTTCTCACCCACGTCAGTTGCCAAACAGGAATTATGTATTATTCCAATAAATTGAATCCATAGTCCTCATGGAGAAACATAGCAAACTGCTCTCAACAACTTTATTTTGGTGAGCTTAGTGACCACACCAATTGGCACTTCTACACAAGTAAAGAAATACTCAAATTTTGTTACCTGGTTTGCACATTGTCGGGACAGCAGCTGAAGCATTCCCTCTACCAAAATTCCCCGTTGACTCTGCAGTATTATCTGCCCAACTTGAGCTGCCGTTGGGAGGTTTGCCCCATGCTGAAGTTCCATTATCGACCGTGGTAGATGGAAGTGGCGGCTCACCCCAAGAGTTGTCAGTCTTCGTAGGAACACTGAGTGATTCTCCCCACCCTGGGAAAATATTAAAGCCTTCATCATTTCAATCCAAATAGACTGCATATTATCCAAAGGTTCTCCCATTTGTTTGATCATGCAATCAAAGCCAAATGGTTTTCATTAATCCAACACACCCTTAACAATTAATTGAACACTATTTAGTTTAAATAATTGGTTATTCTGAAGGTTCAGTATCTTTAGTTAAGATAACCGAAATACCAAAGTTGAAGACCTGATTTGGAACCACTTAATTTCAATACACAAGGGCAGTGTTGCATCCTTTTCTTTTAACATATACTTTTGTACCAGTTTGCCCCCTATTCACATCCTCTCAATTGTTCTCTACAACTTTCCAGTACCAAGAATTGAATTATATTCAATTCAAAAGAACTAATTTCTCTCCAGTTATCAACTTGTTGAATATCCTGTGAAAAGAATCTTGGTCTGTAGGAATTAATTACCAATCTCTAGAGGACTGTTGTAGTCATCTGCATTAACTGATGATTTTGGAATTGAAGCAAAATATTCAGTTCCATGTGCCAAGGACTTCATGAAGACCTGGTATTTATCACTGAAATGGTTACTGAGCCAGCAAATTACAAATTCATGTTTTAAAGAAATTATCCCTTAACTCTGTCCATCCAGTGCGACAGTTGGGGTTTTTGATCAAAAACGATTGACGTAGGCCCAAAGACCTGTCATTTGTAAAATATGAATAGGTACAACTGAGCAAATTTGATGGTCGTTGAACATTCTAATTTTACTGCGTTGCGAATTCAAGATAATGAAGCTGTTTTGGTTTGGTTTGCTATGTTACGCCTGTGTCATAACAATTCTCAGTTTATGAATATAAGGATTAGATCATTTAAATCATTGAGCTACTGAGTCATTCAATCGGATCATGGTTGATCTGTACCTAAACTTTATTTATCTCTAAGTTTGTTATCATTTGATACCCTTACCTAAATAAAAATCAAATCAATCTCATTTTGAAAGTTACAATTGTTCCAGGATCCAGAAATTTCGGAGGTGCTAAAGTCGGGTAAAATAATGCCTTCTAATTCCTCTCCTAAAAGAATTGAGTGCCAAAACTAGCATTGTGCACCTACATTTAGCTCTCCCAGCAAACAGTTTCACAAATGTTTTTTAACAATTTAAACACACTGTGCTTAGAAGATTGAGTGATAATCTGATCAATGAAATAAAAGCCAATTTTCTGCAAACTGTCCTTAGAAATAAACTTTATATTCTAATGAAATTTGATGCTACAAGGTTAAGTGTGAATTGGAGACTTTCATCGCATCCAAAAACCAAGTCTATACGAAATAGATAAATATCGCACTGCTCATTTTCAAGTTAACACTTTTGTCAATTATCTATCACATCTTGAACAAGAGTGACTGATATGGAAGAATCAAGCATATAGATTGTTACAGCTGACAAGTCCACAGCAAATAAAAGTGTTACTTCCTTGAATTCCCACAGAAGTATATGCTTATGCCTAATATATTAATGATACATGAAACTTCTTCACCCCAAAAAGTGTTAAGACCATGGAACTCAACACCATGAGTGGTTAAGCATAGTGGGCGAGAGTGGACGAAAAGGATAGATAGTTATAAATGTCGACTTAGATAAGGAGGTGACAGGAGGCTCAAGGAGAACATAAACATCAGAACAGTCATGTTGGACTGAAAGTTTATACAACATAGAAGTGGGCTAATGTAAACATATATAATTATATTGAAAAGATCATAGCTTTTTTATTTTTCTGAATTTTTGATTGTCAACTGAAACGGGGAAAGAATAGTTTTAATAGCCAAGGATTGTTACAGGATTACATTTTGTACATTCATTTCAAGTGCTGTTTACATAGCTTTTTGAGAAAGCAGTAGGGAAAATCTAGTTACAGATGAGCTGGAGCCAGAGGCTGTGTATGAATGGAGAGGTGACTGGCAAGAAGTGGCCGATAAATAACTGGTCATCAGTCTACAGTCTAATGACAAAGGCCTCCTCCCTGCTCATAACTATTTGAAAGACTCCCAAGTAACTGAACAGCTTGGGATGTGAATGCTTGTGACAGATGCCATCTGACCTCTCAAAGGGAAGGAGCTGCAGAAAAAGCATCTCAGTCTTGAAGGTACCCAGTTTAGTTCCCTTCATCAGTTGCTGTAAGTTATGACTCCGAATTAATAAAACTTATAAAGGTCTCTAGCTTGAGTTTCATCTAATGTGTCAATGGCTCATAATTGTTTACCTGGCATTAAAATCTATTTGTAACAAATAGTCAGTCATTCTTGTTAAGAACAGAAACCTGGACTGAGCTTTCTACCAACTTAGATCTAAGGCAGGTACATTTGGGGATTTCTGCTACTCTTTAAAATCTTTACCTTTTGAGAGGACTCCCCAAATAGCAGACCTTGGATTTTTCACCATGCTACTCCAGTGAGATGTAACATTTATGCACATTAATATACAATTTAAAATAATGTCTTTTGCTACGATACAAATCTACAACATAATAATTGATGCAAATGAGTTTCCAGTTGCAGAATAGGATTTTAACAATGCATTAGTTCAGAAAAACATCAAAGTAGTTTTCTCCAACGTATTACAAAGGTGAGAACCCAAATTATAGTTAACACCAGAATACCTGAAGAAAATAGATGTCTACAAAATTTAACATTTCAAAAACTTATTGTCTATACAGCTAAGGCATTTTAAATTTTAGCATACAACTGAGTGCAGTGCATTGAACAACAAAATACGTATTCAGGCTTGAAGGTTAGGGAATTACATTATCTTTTAAATACAGTGCCCATTCAATTGAAATTAGTTTTATTTTTGATTTCTTAAAACTTGCAACATAGACATTATAGTTAAACAAAATGAACATTTCACTATAGCATATTTAAAAAAGCAGCATTTAACCACCAGGGGGCAAAGATTTCTTGAAGCAAGAATACCTCCATTTTGTTGTGTTTTGTTTTGTGCTTCTTTGCACTTAGTCTTATACTTAAATTAAGAGACATGCTCAGCTAAGTCCAATTTTCTCAGTATTTACTTTATTGTAAATGAGTCATTAACATCATACTGTATTGACCATAGCATTTGCAGTTTTTTTTCATTTTTGATGTATGCCAAACTAGCTTGCTGCGTTTAGAACTGAACCATAAATATGTTTAAAGTAACCCCGCAAATATTTCAAGAGTTAACAGCTATCTAGCAATCATTCTAGATGCATAGAAGTGGTTTTGAAAGAGTCATTTCTTAACAGTCAATGCATTATTATGCCACTGCTGCTATCCAGGCAAACTCAGCCACTAAATAAATAAATGTTGTATATTTTGCATCTTGCAGTTTTGCAGAAATGAGTGTTTATGGGAGAGAAAGCTTTTTTCTATACTGTTTAAAATGTTTGCTCCATGCTTCTAGATTTAGCTTCAAAATAAATACTATAGTTCTTTGCTTTGGCAATGTCTACAATTTATTTACTTTTCTCCACATCCGGACTTAACTAATCTAAGCACAGAGAACATCAATAATTAACAGACCCTCCTAATTAAACACAAAGATGGAATACCATAAAGAGCACTTAAACTTTATTCAAAAATACCTCATAAATAAGTCAAAGAGAACTCATGTTCCTTAAGCCATTTTCTACAAATTTTACCTTTTCACTTTGCACAAAATACATTAGTAGATGGAGGGAAATTTGCCCTTGAAATTTGGGACTCACTTTTCATTTGTGCTAGATTTTAAGCAAGACCTTTCTTTTTGGGACCGTGGAAGCACAATGTGCTTATGTAAAAGGTGAAGTCACCATAGTTTTGTAAGACCACAGGGCTGCTCTTTCATTAGAGAGAGAAAACTGGTGGTGGTTTAACATGAGGGTCACCACACCTTAGATGAAGGTATAGGTTGAGAAGGAAAATCCTTCATGGTAATCTCAGCCAGTGCAGGAACTGAACCCACACTATTTGCACCACTCTACATCGCAAACCAGCCATCCAGCCAACTTAGCTAACTGGCACGCTGCTTATGTGATTACAGTATTAATGAACAAAGCTTCTTTTTTACTGCAAGAGAAAACACATGTCTCAGTGCAGTAGAATACTTACTACCTGTTGCTGAACCTTCTTTACAGTGTTCAGGACTGGCTTTTGAATTTCTGTAGTTTATGATTTGTCATTTGAAATAAGGTAACAGTTCTAATTTTTTGATTTTGTCGCAGCTTTGTATGGTACCCGCCATTCCAGAATATAGAAAGCACCTAATTATGTAGTTTAGGCCTTAGTGATATCCATATTTTGGAAAATGTTTTTATTCTGGAGGTATGTCAGAATAGGTTACATAATAACAGAAACATTTGTGATATTGCCTTTGCAACAGGTTCATTAACGGGGTGTATGTATATTTCGCTGAACTTAAAAATTATGTTAACACCATTAAAATAGCTTCTTGATAAATCCATTTTCAAAATACTTAATTGTTTAACTTTATTAATTCATGCAGAATAATTTCACGGAATCATAGAATCCCTACAATGTGGGACGAGGCCATTTAGCCCAACAAGTTTGCACCAACCCACTAAAGAGCATCCCACCTGGAACACCAACCCCCACCGCTAACCCTGCATTTACTATGGCTAATCCATGTCTGCACATCCCTAGACAGTACAGGGCAATTTTAGCATGGCCAATCTACTTGACCTGCACATCTTTGGTCTGTCGGACGAAACCAGAGCATCCAGCGGAAACCCACACAGACAAAGTGAGAACTTGCAAACTCCACCCAAGGCTAGAAATAAACTGGGTCTCTGGCACTGAGTGGTAGCAGTGCTAGCCACTGTGCCACCATGCCACTCCTTAAAAAAATATTAAAGAGACATATTTATTTATGGGTAAATTAGGTAAGCTGAACTCTCAATTCAAGAAACATGTTCTGCCTTCTTTAATGCTCTCTTTAGAATTGGCAAGCGCACAAATCTGTAGCAGTAACTAAGCAAGTAATCTGGACATACAAATAGTGTGTTTAATATTCAGGTAATAACTGATAGAAAGCATTCAAAAATTAGTCAAGGCAAGCATTTGTTACTGGAATTACATTTTAGGAATGAAAGTACTTTCTAGAATGAAAAGGTAAAAGAAAGTGCCTGACCAATCGATTACATTATCAACTATTTTCAAGGAAGCCAATTTAAGGGTAACAATATACTTAACTAAAATAATTTTAGGAGACTACAACATTTTGGAACACTTCATAACATATCATTTTCCATTAAGAATATATAAATATAACCTGCTAAAACAGCAGCACATATCTTCGCATTTCTTCCATTAATGATGTGATCATTTAAAACTCAGCTACCATTTTATTTAAAAGAATGCACAATGCTGTACTTAAAGCAGTTTTTTTTTAAATGGGTCAGATTTACTTGTTTAAAGAAGCAGCTAAATAAAACAGCTTTACATAATCCTTCATCAAAACTGAAAACCACAAAACCATTCTATTGTTACTTCAATACATATTAAACTAAATTCCAAAGCCCATGTAAATCATGTACAAACATAATTAACAAGAACTGTACAAGATACTGAAGAGATTCGGAGACTTGTGCACTTGGATTTTTGCATATATTGGCTATCTGAAACCCTCAATTGTCCAGCATCTTTAACTATCACCTCTAGACCACACTTAAACTTTGAGTTCCATAAATGTTTCAAAATCTTTACTTGGATGAATGAAACAATTAAACGTGAATCATACAAAATTATTCTAGCAACCATTCACACAAATATATGGAAGCTTAAATTAACAGGCTTGTTTCTAATCCTTTATTGTCCAATAAGCTCAAGAAACAAGTGCTTCAACTGCTGCAGAGGAGAGACCATGATCAGGAAGGTGTCAGCTATAACCAATGATGCCCCAAGGAAGTGGTTATGGTCAAAAAAAAATTCCTCTATGGATTGTATTTACTCATCAAGATGACTCTATTTCAGATATGTTGATTTAAAGCATTGGACCTTCATTACCTGCAGGACTTGCCCATTACTGGATCTTCAATGTGACTTTCAAGAATGTTGCAGTTGTATGAAGCTTGTCAATATCTTTGAGGACAAGAACCATCTGCTGCAAGTGAAAATCCTCACAGCAGAGCCCTTACTTTGTTTGTAGTCTTAATGGGATTGAGTACCGAAACTGAAACTTTATAACTCACACTCCCATCTAAGACATACTGACATTCCCAACGAGGTAATGCTCACCAGGTTTGGACCTGCACTGGTGACTGACCAACTCTATAACAAAAATCTGAACACTTTCTCATAGGAATTAACTTGCAACATTAATTGATGCAGAAAAAAAAAGAGAAACTGAAACTACATGGCTCATCAATATCTGCAGGACAAAATGGCAATTGGAGGGTATTCTGCGAACTTGAACTTTGCTGCTTAAATTAAGTGGAAACAAGTGGGTTCTGGCAAAACATGGAGTCTAAAGACTGCATTCCCAAATTACAACTCTCTTCTTCTTCAGAGATAAACTGACATTTTTGCAGTACTCCAAAGCAGAAACCCTTTTTTCAAGCAGACGTAGACTAGTCGGAGGGAGCAGTTCCAGTGCTAAACTTAACTAGTTTTGCAATGATTAGTTCAAGAGTGGCTGACCTGCAAAGAAAAAATGCTGCTCATGGTTTGAAATCTAGCAATCTAGACACAGGACACCAAATATGCAGTTTCTTTAACGAAACTGATGTTAAACTTTCTATAAATACATTTTATATATTCATTATCCTCTGCACTGTCCTATGACAACAGACTTCAAATTATATGACACAGCATAGGAGACAACTTTGTCTATTATGCCCCAACAACTATCCAATTAATCCCATTTCTCTGTTATCATTCCCAGAACCTTGTAAACATTTTCCCTACATGCATTTATTCACTCTATTCCTTTCAGTAACTAACTATTGAAACTGCTTGCATCGATCATTCAGGTACAGTGCTGGACCAGAAGTGTTTCCTTTGGCAAAAATCTTAAATTTGACCCCTCTGGCTATTATTCCATTTGACAAAGGAAAAAGTTTTTTTTTTCTTACCTGTTTTGTCAAAATACTATGACTTTGAGCTTCTCTATTAAATCTTCCCTTAATTATCTTCGCTCAATAGAAAATAGCAGCAATTTCTCTATTCTATTCATGAAAGACTCCATCACTGGTATTGGTGGTTTATCATCATCTTCTAAAAGGGCAGTTAGGGATGGACAATAAATGCTGGCTTATACAGCAGACCCACAATCAATGCTTGGCATTAAATTTTATCTGCCATGGGCCTACCCAAATCAACGATCTATTATGTTGTCCTGAAGTCTTCTATTATCCTCATTGTTTACTACATTTGAGTCTCATGTTATGTCCAAACTTTAGAAATACACACTGCATACCAAAGTTCAGATAATTATTTTAATGGTTTCTGTTCAGTAACCAACTAAGCAGACCAAAATGAATGAATTTTTTTTTGTTTAGAAGATTGGTGATCACATTGCTACACATTACTCATTTCACATACAGAATATTGTGCACATACATCATTTTAGCACTTAGCTACCTAATTATCCTACAATAAGTACAAGTTCAACAAAAATTGGATTCAGGGTACTTACACATTTTTTTATGCTCTGGTGTAACATTCTACTAGCTAGAAATTAAATTTAGAATTTTGGTGGCTACTCCCCACAATTTAAGAAGGATTATTGAATGAATGGAAGGTGCAGGTCCAGTACTGAGTTATTGTCATGGTACTACAGGCAAGTTCCTACCATGTAGTGGTCCTGAGTTGGGGACTTCTTCCGTGTGGTGCAGGTTCGGTCAGCCAAAACATAGAACTACTGTTGAGTGCACTATTTTGTTCAAAGACTTTTGCAGGCCACTCACTATACCATTTATTCTTTTACTGCTTAGCAGAGAGGGGAAAAAGCAGTAAGGAAAAGTACTGGGGTTCCATTTTGAAGGATGAGGCATGTTGAACTAATATACATCCTTTGCAGGTTTTACGGAAGGCAGCATATGGGATACTTGCCTTCATTAGCCAAGACATAGAAAAAAGGAGCAAGGAAGCCTTGCTACAACTTTAAAAGCATTAGTTAAGCCATAGATGGAATACTTGTGCAGATTTGGTTTGCCACAATAATGGAAGAAATGATTGCCCTGGAGAGGGTGTGGTGGCAAATGTGTCTAAGACCAGAAGACATAAGTTTAAAGTGCGGAGTAAGTGGCTTAGAGAGGATCTGAGAAATTTTTTTTCTCAGATAGAAAAATGGAATGTACTGCCTGACAGGGTAGTGGGGGCAGGTATCCTCGCAACATTTAAATAGTATCTGGAGGAATACTTAAAATGCCAGCACATAGTAGGCTATAGGCCAAATGCAGGTAAATGGGATGAGTATAGTTTAGTGTTTGCTGGTCAGCACAGACATGGTAGGCCCAAGGGCCTGTTTCTACGCTGTATGACTATTACTCCCAGTATCTAAAACTCCATGTTTAGAAAACTAATCAGAAAATGGTTCCCATTATACTGTATATATATTGACTGTGTGCCAGACACACAAAGAAGTCAATTTAACCTGCCCTAATACATATGAGACTTATTAATTTCAGAACAGCAAGTGATTGTAACAAGTCAACTGCCTTCCCTCTTTGCCATGTAGAAGAAGAAAGCAGCAGACCTTGACAGGTATCAAGATGGGATCAAATTACTTTAGCATTCCATACCTAAGCATAAAGATCGTAATTCAAATGACAGTGTGCATCCTGCAATTTTTCTTTCGGGAATCAATGTTAATTTCAGTTATGTTTCCAGAATTTCATAAAAGTATCAAAATTCCATCACACGGATCAACTTAAATACATGTTTGTAAAAGAAAATTGAAACGGTAGTGAATCCTACCTGGACCAAGTAGTGGGGATCGGTTTTGTGTGGCACTTGACTGATGGGGCTGAGGTGGTTGCTCAGCCACAGTGTTGCTACTACTTTGATTCACAGGATTGTTTCTATCCCACATGTTTACAGTCTTCTTATAGTTGGTTGGGTCTCCCCAAGCAGAGGTACCATCATCGATCTCTATTTTGCGGCGAATGGATGGTGGGGAAGGCTCTTCCCAGCCAGTGGGTTCGCTGTCCTTCTGTTTTGTAGGTAAAGGTCCACCAACCCAACCCGAATTAGACTGTTTAACAGAAGCAGCTCCTCCCCAGTTGCTAAGATTATTATCCTGAAGTTTATTTCCCCAGTTCTGTGGTGCACTCGATTTTGAAGGCTCTCCCCAGCCTGTATTTGAACTTTGTTTGCTGTTGGTACCATTACTCCATCCACTAGCCTGTGATCTGGTTGTCTCATTCCAACTGGATCCAGTATGGTTGTTTTCATTCTCCCAACTAGATCCATTTTTTTTTGCCTCACTTAAAGGTCCTGCAGCAGTATCAGTCCAATCTCCTCCTCCTCCACTCCCTGCTACTCCCACTCCTCTTGATGTCCAACCTTGATTGGTTTTCTGTCCTTCACCCCAATTTTGAGACTTGGGCTTTTCAGAGTCTGCCCAGGTTGGTGGTTTCTCCTCCTGATTAGAAACCCCACCCCAGGCCTGGCCACTTTTGGCAGCAGCAGAAGTAGAATTAGCAGAATCTCCCCATCCCCCCTGGCTATTAGACACTTTGTCTCCCCAACCTGTGTTATCAGACATAACAGTTGGTGGAAGATTTCCCCAACCAGATACTAAAGAGGTATTCGTACTGCTCATGCTGGACCCATCACTTCTTGCCCCTGAGTTTGAAGACTGGGCAGCAGCAGAACCCCAGGCCTCAGTTCCATTGTCATTCTTTCGCTCAGACCTAGGGGATTCTTGAATTTCCCAGGAAATATTTTGCTTTACTGGTGTCTGTCCCCATCCAGAATTACACAAGACTCTAGGGTCATGATCTGGCTTTGACATAACACTCTGGACCAGCCCCTGCTGTTCATTCATCCCTTTATCGGCCTTTCGTCGGCTACTACTATGTCTTCCTCCACTTCTGCTGGTGCTTCCTTCATGATGGCTACCAGCACTCTCATTACTTCCCTCACTACCGGTGGCACCTAAATCAGAAGATTTGGCCAAAGAGTTAATTTGTTCATTACCTTGTTGCAAAGCAGGTGCTTGGTTGTTAACACAAAGACCTTCCCACCCTTTCCCATTTCCATTTGTTTCGTTACTGGAATGCTGGTTTGAGAGTTTGCCCCATTCTCCATTTACACCGTTGCTAGTGTTCCTGTTAGATGGTGTGTTACCCCAAGCTGCAATGCTACTGGGACCAGAGTGCAAGCCCCCAATGGTACCAGCCCTTGTCCATGGCAGTACCCTAGGACTGGTAGGGGGACCAGAGTCCCAAGCATTGTTTCCAATATCCTTTTGCACAGCATTATTGGAATTGTTTGCTAATGTTTGTTTAGCACTTAAACTTAATGCAGAATTCACAGTGTCTCCATTCCCCTGACTAAATGCAGAGTTACTGTTGGTGGTTGTAGGATTAGTATGTGGCACTCCCCACACTGAGTTGCATGAAGGATTGTTCATTCCTTCGCCATTGCGCCCACTGAGTTGAGAAACTGCAGATGACCCACTACCACCAGAAAGGTTTTGAAGATGAGATGGGTTTATTTTACCCATGCCTACTGTCATTGCCCAGCCTCCTGGTACAGAAACGTTAGGCAGTCCATTTGCTTGCATTGCATTGATAGGATTTGGTGAAGAGTTTATGGGGTTAGTGTTATTTGGTCCATCAGTGTTAAGGTTCTGAGGTTGTATGCTGAAAGACACATTCTGTGAAGTGGACGTTTGTGTATCTGTGCTCTCTTGCTGCAGCAAATTTCCCCAGGTATTCAAAGTACCTGCTGAACCATTATTAGGGTTACCATAATTCTGATCAATGGGATTACTTGGATTACAAATATTTGAAGTGCTTCCTCCTCCAACAGTTCCTTGAATTTCCTGACCAACTACAGGCCAAGCAGCTGGATTGGCGTTGGGATTAAGATTCAGGTTAATACCAGCAGTAGACGTAGAAGTGCTCCAACAATTTGGATTTACACTTACGATACTATCCATCTTTCCACTTCCACTGGGAGCAGAGCAGTGCCCTACACCAGGGGCAGACGCTGGGGAAACAGCCCACACCCTGGATGAATTTCCATTTCCACCATTTGCTCCACCTCCAATGGCACTCTGGTTTGAACTGCTTTGGACAAGCGCTCCATTGCCACCGTTATTGCAATTTTTGTTTTGTCCATTGAAATTGCCTGGTGCACTCCCTGTAGCCATGCTACTATTATCTGAGCCACAGTTTGAGACAGAGTCAGTGTCTGTGCATTCTGAGGCAGTTTCAGTCTCGTTTCCAGAAATGGAAGGCCAAGCCTCTTTGTCACTTCCGTCTATTATCACTTTATCCCAGATGCTGTTTGGTTCACTCCTAAAGGGGGGCTGTCCCCAGTGGGAATTTTCATATTGCGTTCCCAGACCACTGTGGCTAAGATCTGGAAAAGACCAAAACAGAAAGGTAAGGAATATTCAGTATCAATTAAAACAAAGAATCACATGATGCAACTGCAGACCAAGTTGTATTAAAAGCAAACTGTGATTGCATCTATTCATTTTGATAATGGCTCAGCTCACAAGCTAAACACTACAAACCTAGACAAAAAAGGGAGAAAAAACAAAGTAAATTTGAGGACAAAGCTACAATCAAACATTGGCTACATATTAACTGCTCATAATTCTAATATATTAACAAGTTATTGTAAAAATGAATGAGAAAAACAGGTGTTTTAGCTACATGGAAGCCTTCAAGACAAATTCTTCAAAATTCTGAAATAAACTGGACTGCAAAACTATGATTCTGATTGGTGGTTTGTAAAAATATTCTATTTGAAAGAGACTAGGCAACGTACAAGAATGATCTGAATGAACGGTCTCAGTTCTTCCCTTTGCCCATCTGAGAAAACATGTGGACATCCCTTGGTTACAAGCAACACAGTGATGTGAAGGACTGCAAACCTAACTATTTTCATACATGCTTTTGCTCCCATGTTGTTGGTCAGTCCAGTTTTCTTCATTCAGGTATTAAAACCTACTGAAGCTGAACTCTATTACATTAGTATAGGGATTTCAAGAGTGAGGGTCAGAACCCCAAGTGGGGTCGTAAGCTCTGAAGAATGGTTGCCGTGGAACTCTGACCAAGTTAAAACAACTGCATACTGCGTGTAACAAACCGCTGCTTTTTCAGTACGATGCTCTCTCAGTTCTCACTGATGGACCTCGATCGTATTAAAGCCTCAAAATTGGGCCACAGTTCAAAAACGTGTGGGAAGCACTGCTCTAGGGCCCCCAAAGATCCATCTTAATTGTTCTTCTTCCTCATCTACATCTATTTTGGTGACACCATCAAGACCCACATACACATTCATAACTTGCAGTTCCACTTCACCACCTCATTAGTGTAAAACTACATGTACAAAATCTAATGGCCTGATAAAGGAGCAGTGCTCAAAAAGCTTGTGTTTTCAAATAAACCCTTTGGACTATAACCTGGTATCATGTGACTTCTGGCTTTTGTCCACCCCAGTCCAAAATTAGCACCTCCACATCATGTACAAAATGTAGTACTCTGTGAGCTGCAATTAATTTAAATATTCGAAAGACTAAAAAAAAAGTTACATCTGTCTTCCCAGTTACACTCTGCACAGCTTGGTGTACTGCTTGAATCCAAACGGAGGCCTTTGAAACCCACTAGAAGCTGATATATAACGGCAAATCTGCTTTTCTTGTTAAATCATCTACATCACAAACACCCACTTGTGTAACATCACTGATCTCTACTCCTGCCTCAACTCATTTTCTGCTGACACTCTCTTCCAAGCTTTCGCCACTTTAAGGCTTGGTTAGTTTAATAACTCCTGGCCAACCATCCTCCCTCTTAGTAAACTTCAGCTCCTCCAAACTCCTCTCAGTAGCCCACAGTGCACTAAGATTATCTCACCTATCATCTGCTTAAATGTGCCAATTTTGCCCCCAAATGCCCCACCTTTCCCTATGTCTGTAACCTCCTACAGCTCACTAAAAATTCTGCATGCCTTTACCTCAAGCTTCTATGTAACCTCCTACTCCCTTCAGCCTGCTTTTGACAGCTATGCCCTGAACTATTAAGAACCCAACCTTTGGAATTCCTTATCCTCGGCCTCTTCGTCACATGTTGCTTTTTTGTGACTCTCCTTAAAACATAAAATTTGACTTGGCTTTGGTTATCTCATTTAATAGCTCCTTTGGCTCAATGTCAATTTTATCCAATTACAGTTCTAAGAAGGAACCATTGGATTATTGAATGCTTTAATGGCGTGTTTTTCACAAGCTTAACCCTGAACTCCACAATTAGAATCAGAGAATCACAGAATCCCTACAGTGCAGAATGAGGTCATTTGGCCTATCTAGTCCACGCCAACCCTCTGAAGAACATCCCACCCATCCCTACACCCATAATCCCACATTTACCAAGGCTAATCCACCTAGAATGTTCATCCCTGGACAGTATGGGGCCATTTAATATGGCTAATCAAACTGACCCACACACCTTTAGAGTGAGGGGGGAAACCAGAGCACCCAGATGAATCCACACAGACATTGGAATCAAACCTGGGTCCCTGGCACGGTGAGGCAGCGGTGTTAACTGCGGAGCCACCATGTTGCATGGTCCTCAGAGCAAATGGGATTCTAACTCTAGCGTCTTTTAGTCATTACTTAGCACCTGGTCCAGTAAGGTCTGCATTTGCATGAAGGTCATCCAGTTATTTTGTTCAGTATTTCTTTTTCCCCACTTGTATTTCATCTTTTAAATAAATTACAACTTTGGCCCACTAAATCGTACTCACCCACAATAACTGCACCTGACCTCAACAATACAGCTCTTTTCTCAAATTCCGTCGTGATTTCGACTTCATTACTGCTCACAAAAGGTTTTTGTTTAACTGTATATGAAACTATTAATCTCAGAATTCTCCACATTTAATTGGAGAAAAATAATCAAAACTCTTAAGTGTTTGTTAAAGCTGAAATCTTGTGAGCTATACATTACATAAAGCAGCAGCCTAAATAAAGATAGGCAGCTGCTAATTTCTTGCTAATGCACTATATGAACCAGTAGCCAATGTCCTGTAAGCTTATAGACGTCTCAGTCTTGTACACCCATAACAGTCCAATTGAAAAGCAGCACAGAGAACATCTGGGAAGAAAATTATACGCAAGCTTTCTTGGTAATGTGACAGTGAAGCTAAATAAAGCCGACATTCCCTTCCATTTAGAGAGGGGAGGAAGGAGGATGAGGGGAAATGTCTAATCTTTATGTCATAGACATTAGACATCAATATATTCCTACCAAAGAAAACTGGAGGGGAATTTTCTTTTCAGAGCTTGAAAACCTCAACAGTGTGAGCCTTACACTTTTCTACTGGATCAGCTTCCCTTTCCGAATGCTGCTGCAACAAGTAGTTCAAGAGTAACCACAGTAAATTAAATGGGGAAAGAAGTTGAGAAAGTCCATATACAACTGAAAACTCTCAAATGAAAAGGATCACGGCAAAGCACTGCTTTGTGAGCACAAATTGTATCTTAAAACAGTATTGATTGTTTAGAGATTCAGACACAAATTAAATTTCATGTTTCTATGCATAAAGTATAAAAAAATACAATTACTGAGGCATTGTATTATGGCAACAGCTCCTTAACAACAACACTACTGATTTACAGACTTTGAAGTTGTCTTAACTCCATTCTTTCATGTGAAAATGTTTTACAGGATTTTGGTGTTTAGAACTTATAAATAAATAAATAAATATCAAAATAAAACAGGGTTAAACTAAACAGATGTGACTGTTCAAGTATCCCAAGCTATCAAATACAACGTTCACTGAAGCAGCCCTCACCAGGGTCATTTCTTCAATGCCGTATTCCCAGAGGATAAGTGCAAGCTTTCTCCAAAACAAGACAGAACATTCCATGAGTGGAAAAAAAAACAGCTGCTCCTCAAGAGAAACAGACATTGCACAATTCAGTAAACCATGTAATAACAGTACAGAAACCAAAATTAACCATTTTCACTGCTCTACCTGGTGTCTCTTAAGTGTATACTTAAGCCAAAGCAGATAGTTTACTAAACTGCTACCTCACTTGGGTAAAACAGTGGTGGTCAATGGAATTTACACTATCATTTTATCACAACTGAAATTTAGTGCAAGTAGATTACCTGGTTCGTGGCCAGGAGCAGCCGCAAGTCATGATTCAAATGGTGTCATCAGGTCGAGAACGCCAATATAACTCCAGGATTCAGGAGACCAATTTAGTTCCGAACTCATTAGCAACTTGGGATGGTGGTTAGTAACCAGCCAGAAGAGACTCAGCTGAGACCATACGAAACAGAAGCAGAATTAGGCTATTCGACCCATTGGGTTTACTCTGCCATTCGATCATGGCTGATATGTTTCTCAACCTTATTCTCCTGCCTTTTCCCCATCACCCTGGATCCCCTCATTAATCAAGAATCACTCTCTTAAATGCATTCAATGACTTGGCCTTCGACAGATTCACCATCCTCTGGCTGAAGAAAAAAATTCTTCATCTCAGTTTTAAAGGGTCATCCCTTCACTGTGAGGCTGTGGCCTCAGGTCCTACAACCTCCTACTAGTGGAGGCATCTTCCCCAAGTCGATTCTATCCAGGCCTCTGTGTTCTGAGTTCAGTGAAATTTCTTACGTAATTGTTATTATAACAAGTATACATTAAAATTACGTTAAGGCTTTCAGGAGGAATAGATCCAATGAAGAAATCTTGGGTCTTCTCATCTCTGGGATTTACTACCTACACCCCCCAAGTGATCCAGGCCCTTGCATGTTGCGCCTACCATTCCAGGTTTGAATTGGGGTTAAATATTTGCTTTCCTTCCCCTTTCTATTATTTTAATTTTTTTCTACTGTCTCATTTCCCTAAAGGCACATTTACATGCTGGAGCATTAATTCAAGCTTTCTCACAGTGCACACAAGACAGGCTATTCAAATATTGGGAAAAATCACATTAAGTTTTAAACTGTTCCCTCCACATATGCAAATACTCTCCAATGCGATGCAGTGGAATAATGATCAGTGGGAATATATACTTGTTTCTTCCACCCCTTACCAGGGAAACCCAACAACAAATTTGGTTATTTCCTTTGTAAATAGGATGTGGGCGTTGCTAGCTAGTCTAGCATTCATTGTCCATCTGTAACTGCCCTGGAGGAAGTGGGGTGAGCTGCCTTCTTGAACAGGTTGAAGCAAATACTTCAGCCTTGTCTTTCGCACTGATATGCTGGACCTCCCCTATCATTGAAGAGGTCAATGTTTGTGGACCCTCCCCCTCCTGTTCGTTGTTTAATTGTTCGTCATCATTCATGACTGAAAGTTTCAGGACTGCAGGCCTTAGATATGATCCACTGGCTACGGGATTACATAGCCCTGTCTGTTGCATGTTGCTTCCACCATCTGGCATGCAGGTAATCCTGTGCTGTAGCCTCACCAGGGGCTGAGGCCTGGGTGTACCTGCTGTCGTTCCTGATATGCCCTGATGACTCTCTATTAAACCCAGGTTGATTGCCTGACTTGTTGGCAATGGCAGATTGGGGGAACAGATTATGGTTGAATAGAATTGTGCTGTTGACTCCCCACAGCACTGCATACTTGTCCGGTTTTGAGTTGCTAGATATTTCAAAGACTGTTCCATTTAGCATGGTGGTAGTGCCACATGACACAATGAAGGCGATCCTCAACGTGAAGAGGGGACTTCACTTCCACAAGGACTATGCAGGGGTCACTCCTACTGATACAGTCATAGATTGTCACATTTGCGACAAGTAGATTGTTGAAACAAGGTCCATTAGATGTTTCCATATTGTTGGCTCGCTCATCACTTCCCATTGATCCAGTTTGGTAGCTATGTCCTTTAGGATTTAGGTAACTCAATAATCACTAGCAAGCCACTCTTGATGTTGTTGAAGTTCCACACCGAGAAAGCATTCCGGGCCACCGCCATCTTTAAATGCTTCTTCCACGTGATGCTCAATGTGGGGAAGTAATAATTCATGGGGGATGTGTGTGTTTGTGTGCAATTCTGTGTTGTTTGTGTATGGGATTTGTGGAGTGTGTCTGTGTGGGCCCCCAATGGTAACCAACAGGTGGTTTCCTTCCCCATGTTTGACCTGATTCTGAGATTGCATATGGTGCAGAGTTAATGTTGAGAACTCCCAGGGCAACTTCTTCCCATTGTTCCACTGCCTCCGATGGGTCTGTTTTGTCAGCAGGACAGAACATACCCAGTAATGGTGACATCTGGGACACTATGGTATGATTTAATGAGAAGGACCACCTCAAGCAATTACCTGACTAATATATAGGACAGCTCTCCCAACTTTGGCTCAGGCCCCCAGGAGTTTGTATGGAGCAGATGCCGTTAAAAATAGTAAATTTCCTTATCCGAAGAACATTATTGAACAAGATTGGTCTTTATGACAATGGACAGTGGTTACATGCTGCCATTATGCTTGCCTTTAATTTCAGATTTTGCTTAATTCATATTTCACCATATGCCACAGTGGGGACTAAACTCATGTCCCCAGAACATTAGCTGGATTGCTAGTTGAGTGACTTTGTCATCACGTCACCGCCTCTCATAACTGCAATGCTTTAGTAACAAGCAGCTAACTAAGCAGAAACCAGTAACTGAACCTGCAACTTCATGCTTTATATATACCAGTACCAAAGGCCATGCTTTTCATTAAGAGAATAGAATAAGATACTTGATTTTGTAACCAATTACAGGGAAAGTTGAGGAAACAATTTAAAGCACATTCTGAATTACATGTTGGAAAAATAACAATTAATTTACCTAATTAACCTCATTATTCATCATATTGTGCATAAAAAACCCACAACTGCTACTCAGAATTATTTCAAGCGGATGTTAAAATGTTATGCTAAAACTTGTGTTATTTTATTGACAGCAACTACAACTAAACATCATTCGTAGCAAAATTGAATGCCAACGACAATGTACACAAAAGATTATGTATCTTCCAATTGTTTAAAGCATCACAATAACCTTCAGAGAACAACAACAAGTACCAAACCTGCAGTCCTTAGTTTAACTATTTATTTTTAAAAAGACAGTGTTGGATAAGTCTAAAGGGACGGTATGATTGACTGACAAGTCTTTTGTTGGAAATCATTGACAAGAAGCTTTAATGAGGCAATAAGCAATTTTCAAAATGAGAAGTAGCATCTAAGCAAAACATTTGTGAATTAACAGTTTATTACTGTGTGAGTGCAAGATTCAATACATCACTTCCACAAATAACCAAGTGTTAGGACGCCATTTTCTCAGTTTTACAGACAGCTACTTCAGACTGCATTCAGTGGCTTTCTAATTTAATGCAATACTTTCAGAGAACAAAGCAGCAATTAGTTGGTATTTTTCTGCTATACAGGGGACTGCTGTGAAAAATACCTGACTGAAGGTGACGCCCAACCATCCTAGGAAACGCTACATTTTGTGCAAAGTTCCCTTCATGTCTGCACCTACGCTCCTGTGCTCTGTTTCAATATGTCGTCTGTGTACTGTTTTAAGCCTCATCTTGTCTACATGCCAGAAAAACTACTCTTGTGTACTGTACGCTGCTGACAACCTACATTTGCTCAGCCCTCCCCACTTGGAAATGCCCTTCTGAGGTGGGACTCAATACTAAGATATCAGCGACAAAGAATCTAGCTTGATTATCTAATTACTGATGACATTAAACCTATCTTCCTTTCTTTAAATTCTTTAACTGTCACAAAACATTTTCTCCTGGCAATGCAATTAACACTAGCCGGTTTCCTTGAAAGTCAGCCAAGAAAAAAACCGCATTCATTGGTTGGCTGCATGCAAATAAGCTCTGTTGTATGCCTTATAAAAACATAATCTGGCATAGCACTACAGCTTTAGCGTTCAGTATAGAAACTAATACATAAGTGGGCTTTACGCCAGTTTCTTGCTTTGTTTAATCTAGTCCATGCTGCAATTAAGCATTAAAAATATCTATCATTAAATCTATCGTTTGAAAAGGTTGTTCGGAAAAAAAAGCCAGCAAGTCCACTGTGAAACACATTTTATTTGCTACGATTAGCATTTGCTAGAACACACCCACACCGACATTCTCAAGTCCCTGGATAGAAAGGCACGCTGCGTAGTTTAGTTACAGTTCATCAACATATGCCAACGTCCATGCAGGCTAGTATGAACAACAGCTCGCGAACTAAATGCCTTTATTGCTTGTTTGACTGCAAGTTAAATCAGACTCTGCAAGAGAGAGCCCGACAGAAAAATTAATCATGTTGTGGAAGTGCCAAGGTGAGCTGAAAGTCATGGAAAGCTGCCTATCTTTAGAAGCATTGAGCACAGACTTGCAACGTGGTTGCTAGGTCACAACCCCTTCTTATCCAGATTGCAGCATAGACTAAGCCTGAAGCTTAGGCACCATCAGGTTCTGCAGAATATGAGCAGCTCACAGCTGCTCCATCAATCAGCAGTGCAAAAGAAACTGAAAACAGTGTCTGCACTCAAGACACAAGCAACCACAGATGAAAGAGAAAACAATGAGAAGTCTTTCTTCTACATGGTTTAATTTTTGTTGTTCTGGAATTTGCAGAGTCAAATGTAGTACATTCGCTTAGCTGCAAGGGATCACCTCAATCATTTGCATACGGATACAAACAAAAATATTCCACCCAACAGTAACTTGCATTTGTGTGACATATTTAACATAGCAGAAACACTTCAAAATAGTGTAATCAGACAAGTGACAGTGAAACAAAGAGCTACAAACACAGGTGGCTAAAAGCTTGTTTATGGGTCTTAAGTCGTATCTTAAGGATGAGAGACCACCAGAAAAACAAAGCGTTAGGGAAGGAATTCAAGTTTTACATCTCAAATAATTAATGGAGAGAAAGAACTGGAGGATACGCAGCAGGCCAGTTTTGAAGGAAGGGAGGCTGGGAAAAGTTCCAGATAAACACACAAAACGATTCAGAGGGCAAACAATTTCCTTTTGAAATTTAGTCTGACTTGCAAACTCACCAGAGCGCTGTAAAATCATGGAATTTATTTGCTGTTAACAGTTGCAAATGGAAGCTGGACTAGGACAGGGTTGCTGGCTTTGTCTGTGAATTGTCAACTTTGTTACAGAGGTACCAAAGTCAGTGAAGGATCTTTTTTTGTAAAAAGCAAATTGGTAAGCATTCCACACAGAAAGCACTGGAAGTGGCAAGCAGGTAAGAGCAAACAGAGAAAGGTGGGGGTGGAGTGACTGTATCACCATTCTCTTTCACTCTCTTTTGACTAGGTCACCACAGACACCATTGGGTCTTGACTTAAATTTTTGACCTACTTTTCAAATTTCTGCATGCACCCACCATTCCTAACCACAAGATTTTTTTTGCGGTTTTGCACTTATTCACTGTTTACGACCCCTCACATACTGTTTTTTAAACTGTAGAAGACTTTCCTTCTATTTTGTGTTTTTTTCAATCAACTTACTCTGCATCTTTAAACTTTTCCTTGTTCTTAGCATCCACTCTGTTGCATTCTTCAATGTAAAAAGCTTTCTCTCCTCACCATAACCCACAATTTTTCTGCCTTCAAGTGCTTATCCTGAGGACTTCTCTCCATCTCTGCTTAAAGTATGCGTAGAATTTCAGATTGTCCATAGGTACTAATGTAATGGCATGAGTATAGTGCAAGAACAACAAGGAAACTGATATCAAGTTTATGGGATATACAATTCAAAGGCGGCGGGGGAATGGTTGTGTGGTGCAGGAACTGAGGGACCTGGGCGTATATGTATTCTGACCATTGTAAAAGAGTCATGACAGGTACAGACAGCAGTAAGAAATGCACATAGCATCTTTGGCTTTATTCGTAGGGACACAGAGTATAAGAGCAAGAAGGTGATGTTGAACTTATATAAGACACTCCTCAGACCTCAACTGGAATACTGCTTATAGTTCAGAGTGCCACATTTTAAGGAGAATGTGAACGTATTGGATAGAGTGCAGAAGCGGTTTACAAGAATGGTTCCCAGGGATGAGGAACTACTGTTATGAGGATCAATTCAAGAAGTTGGGTCTGTTCTCTGTGGAAAGAAGGTAGTTTAAATTAGATCTGATAGAAGGTTTACAAAGCAATGAGCAAGTTGGATATATGCAAGGAGAAACTGTTTCTGCTTGTGAAAGGAACAAGAACACGAGGGCATAGATTTAAAATGATGTGCAAAGGAAGCAAGGGTGATGGGAGGAATAACATGTTTATTCAGCAAGTAGTTAGAGTATGGAATGCACTGCCTGGATGAGTGGTGGAGGGAGGGTAGTTGAGGCACTCAAGGTATCGGATGATTATTCGGTTGAAAAATGTGCAAGGGTATGGGAAAAAAGCAGGAAATCAGCACTACATTTTGATGCTCATTTAACAAGCAAGTGCAGGCACAATGAGTGGAATGGCCTACTTCTGCGATTCTGTGTCTTCACTATTATTCTACACGACCATGTCCAAATGTAAAATTAAATTATTTCAGTACATTGCAAGTGAAAATAAAGCTGAAATAGATTGACTGCTAATTGCAAACACTTGATTTCATGCAGGAGTAGCATATAGTAATACACAAAGTATCCCGTGGGACAGGCTGGGTTGAGAGTTTTTTTTAAATCTCAGTTATTGTTTACGCTTCTACAAACTTAACTGCCACATTCATATTCCGAATCACTCAAATTTTAATTGCTATCCTATTGTGCATGATCAATGTATTTTTATGTATGTTAGGACAACCAAATTTCATGCTAGAATTAGAGAACTGCTCGAACACAGCAGGTGGTATCACTGCCCGTTGAGTCCATGTCAGCCATTTGCAAGAGCAATTCAGTTTGTCCCACTTCATGCTGTTTCCCCGCAGCCTTGCATTGTCGTCCTCTCTTCGGGTGCTTAATCAACTTCCTTTTGAACATCACAAATTAATTTGCCTCTACCACCCTGTCAGGTTCTAGATACCAAATCACTGACTGCGTTAAAAAGTCCCCACACCTTGTCAAATCATAAATCTGTGTTCTCCGGTTCTCCGACCTGCCAATGTGAAGAATTTCTTTCTGTCTACTTTATCCATCCCACTTATGATTCTGAATAACCCTAACAGAGCAATTAGCCTTATATCAGTCATCAGCAAAGTGTTGGAATCTAGGAGGAAGGCTCAACAATGTGTTTAGAGAAGAACAGTACAATAACCAAGTCGAAATGGTTTTATGATATTTAAAAAGTGTATGACAAACTTATTGAAGTTGTTTTCCATTCAGTATGCAACTAGGATAGTAAATTAGAGGGAACCAGTATATGCAGTATACTTGGATTTGCAAAAAGACATTGAAAAAGATGCCAAATAAGCAGTCAATAGACAAGAAAAGGGCCAAGATCTTCTCTGGAAAGGTGGAGACCAAATATACCCTGCAAGATGTGCATCAAGACCTCTCAAAAGTCCTGAGAGTACTAAAGCACTATGTGGTAACTGCCTGGTAAAATTAAGTTTACAATTATCTGGTGTCTGGAAGCTTCCAAAAAAGTCCTCAAATTTGAGTTAGAAGCACAAACTTCAGCGAGTTTGACATAATTACCTTAATATTGAACCATGCAATATCAGAGAATTAAAATCTGCTCTAATACTTAGCTAACTATAATACTTAACACTCACCACCCCCTCCCAAACCTCCCTTCGTGGTATATGGGTGCACTGGTTATTAATTCCTAACTGCCCTTAAAGTGAGTAACTTACTATGCCATTTGAGAGAGCTGGTGAGAGTCAGCCACATTGTTGTGGGTCTGGAGTCACATGTAGCCCCAACCAGGCAACAATGGCAGATTTCATCCCTGAAGGAACACTACTGAATCAGACAGACTTTTATGACAAATGATATTAGTTCCATCATGATTGCTATAACAGATTTCGAATTTACTAATTGAATTTAAATGCCATTACAGCATTTGAACCTACAACCCAAGAGCATTAGTCAGAGCCTCTGGATTACTAGTCCAGAGACGTTACCATAATGTCACCACCTCTTCGGATGTCTGGGTGTACAACTGTGTGTCAGTTATTTTGGAAAAATATAGTTATCTTGCTAACTTATGCTTGTTATCTTGTGCCAATTTAAATACTGTGATACCCAGGAAATTAATGCTTTCCTTGTTTGTTGTGGCTTTTGGTTTAATGGAGAGTTCACAATTATTGAGGAAATTGACAAATTCATATGATTTTGCTTAAGAATCCAAATACTGTGTATGGCAATGCAAATACTGCTGCTGCTACATCAGAAAGAAAGTGGAAGGGCACGAGCATGCTCTGATGTGAAAAACGTGAACAATACCACACTAGGCTAAAATAAAAACTTGAAAGGTTTCCCTACAAACATTAGAAAACAATTCAAATTCAGACTGTTTCTTTTATCTCCAGCAAGAATCTTACAAATGCTCAAAACTTGAACAGTCATCACTATCTTGACAGTAAAACCTTTGCTCAGACAGCATGGCTGCAACTGGTTTCCTTTCGCGGATTTTTGTGCATTCAACTGGTATTCCTGCCAGACACCTAAAACAAACTGCAAACTAAACTCACTAGTACTTTGATTTCAGAGTAACTGTGAGTTCCCTAAACTTGGTTTTCAGCAGTTTTCCTACCAGACTTCTTACAAAGAAAAAGTGCTAAATACTTACATATTTCCTCATTTATTTTGTTAAGAAATCTTTAGTCTAACAAAAAGTTCTGACATAAATTTGGATCTGAGCAAATTGATATCCCACATGAAAACTTGAGGACAACGGTGCTTTCCATCGTGCATTAACCTCAACACAGTAGCAGGATCACACATTCAGAATAGCAATGGGAACTCAAAATTCCTAATGCAGGAACATTCCACATCTCTGCAGTTCCTTTTATATATTCCTTTGTAACTTTTCCAAGGACACGTTGGTTAGTGCTTATTGGAAATGGTTGTGGACAAATGATTTTCTTCTTTTCCCTATGACAGCTGACATGGTAAACAATTCTGTGAATTGGGGTACTGTTCTCTGCTTTTTAAACCTATGTTGACATCCATCTGCAGGAAAGCCATCCTCCTCCTCTCTGCTATAGCATCTCATCTTCCAAACCTCCTTTTCATTCCAATGTTTTTGGAATATATTGTTACCTCCCAGTTTGATCCATCGTTACTACATGTTTTAGTTCGAATTTTTCTAAGCAAGTTACTGGCTGTGTTACACAAAGGACACAGTCCTCATCAAACTTTCAAATGACATTTCAAGTGACTGTAACTATGTTGCAACAACACCGCAGCCTTTGCCACAGTCAAAACAATCATCTTCCACTGCCCTCCTTCTGCTGTTCTGAGTGGAACTACACTCACTTAGTTCGCTTACCTACAAAACTGTAGCAGAGCATTGGCAGGAAAAGCTATATTTATTACCCCTGCACCTTTCAACTTGAGAGATCTTTAGGAATCTATCCGTGGCTCACTTCTCTATCACCTCCTTGCTATCAACAGCAAGGTCATCAGGATCTTAAAATCAGTTCTGAAAACACCCAGTACAACACATCAATTATGTCAACATTGTACCACTTCTGTGCTGTCAGTCGACTGGACTTTCATTGTGATGAACAAAGTTTATAAGGTAATGAACTGTCTCTTTTAAGGTAAAACGGATGAATGAAGGGGTCCTCTAACCTTCTGAATTCTGCCGAAAAACAGGCGTTTGGATTATTAGTTAGTTAGCTAATTGGATTGTTAGAGATTAGAGGTTAAAGCGGGAACTTAGCTGTCTTACTAGCAAAAATATGCAAGCTACATACATTTCTCGTAGATGTATCCATTCATGATGGTATCAGTGAGAGAGACCACCACACAGTCATCATGGAGACCATGTCCCACCTTCACACTGATAATACCTTACATCATGTTGTATGGCACGGTGACCATGCTAAATGGTACAGACTTCAAACAGATCTAACAACAAGACTGGGCATCCAAGAGGTGCTGTACACCATCAGCAGCAGAATTGCCAACACAGTCTGCAACCTCATAGCCTGACAATTCCCCCATTCCACAATTCCCATCAGGCCAGGGGATCAATCCTGGTGCAACAAAGAATTCAGGAAGGCAGTTCAAACTTGGCATACTTAAAAACGAGATGTCAACCTGGTGAAGCTACAAGACTACTTGCATGCAAAACAGCAAAAGCAAAAAACAACAGACAGAGCTAAGCAATTCCACGACCAATGGATCAGATCAAAGTTCTATAGTCCTGCCACATCCAGTCATAATTGGTGGTGGACAATCAAATAACTCAGGAGGCTCCATAAATATCCCCCATCCTCAATGATGGCAGAGCCCAGTAGACCAGTGCAAAAGGTAAGACTGAAGCATTTGCACCAGTCTTCAGCCAGGTGTGCTGAGTGGATGATCTATCCACCTCCTCCAGAGGTCCCCAAAATCACAGATGTCAATCTTCAGCCAATTTGATTCACTCCCTGTGATAACAAGAAATATTTGGAGGCACTGGATACTGCAAAAGGCTACTAGCCTTGATAACATCCCAGCAAGAGTACTGTAACCTTCGGTCCAGAACTTGCCATGTCCCTGGCCAAGCTATTCTAGTACAGCTACAACTCTAGCATCTACCAGAAAAACTCCCAGCTATGTCCTGTACACAAAAAACAACAGGACAAATCCAACCCAGACAAGTACTGTCCCATCAGTCTATTCTCGCTGTTGGCGAAGTAATGGAAGATGTCATTGACAGTGCTATTAAGCAGCACCTTCTCAGCAATAACATGCTCACTGATGCGCAAATGTGGATCTGCCATGAGCCGCACAGCTCCTGACCTTTTACAGCCTTAGTTTAAATATGGGCAAAAAAATCTGAATTCCACAGACGAAATGAGACCGATAGCCCTCGACATCAAGGTTGCATTTGATTGAATGTGGCACCAAGGAGCCCTATCAAAATTGGAATCAATGAAAATCGTGGGAAAAATTCTCCAATGGTTGGAGTCATACCTGGAACATAGGAACAGGGTTGCGGTGGTTGAAGGTCAGTCAATTAAGCTCGAAGACATATCTGCAGGAGTTCCTGGGGGTAATGTCTGAGGCCCGACCACCTTCAGCCACGTCACCAGTGACCTTTCCTCCATCAGAAGATCAGAAATGGGGAAGTTTGCCAGTGATTAGACAACGTTCAGCACCATTCACAACTCCTGAGGTCATGACACAGTCCATATCCAAATGCAACAAAACCTGCACAATATCCTGTCTTGGGCTAACAAGTAGCAAGTAACAATCATGCCACACAAATGCCAGACAATGACCATCACCCCATGTCATTCAATGGCATTACTGTCACTGAATCCTTGACTATCAACATCTTGGGGTTACCACTGACCAGAAACTGAAATGGACTCAACATATATGCAGCAAGTTACCTCCTAACTCCCCAATCCCTGTCCACCATTTTCAAGGCACAAGATGAAATACTTGCACTGGATGAGGGCAGCTACAATAGCACTGAAGAAGTTGAACATCATCCAGTACAAAATAATCTGCTTGATTGGCACCATATCCACAAACATTCAGTCACTCCACCACTGACCCTCAGTAACAGCACAGTGTACAATCAGCAAGATGTACTGCAGGAATTTGCCAAAAATCCTTAAACATCACCATCCAAACCCACAATCATTTCTTTCTAGAAGGACATGGGCACCAGATACATGCAAACACAACCACCTGCAAATTCCCCTCCATGCCACTCACCACCCTAACTTGGAAATAAATTGTCGCTCCTTTGGTGTCACTGGGTCAAAATCTTGCAATTCACTCCCCAACAGCATTGTGGGTCTACCGACAGCAAATGGACTGCAATGGTTCCAGAAAGCAGCTCACCACCACCTTCAAGGGCAAAAAGGGACAGACAACTAATAAGGATAATTGAACCAGTTGCCCATGTCACCTGAATGAGAGAGGGGTAGGTATGAGTAGGTAGGTAAAACTGATTAATTAATTCAGGGCAGCTGCATTAATGGTTATTAGAAGGTGAAGTCTCCAAATTACAGGGAATGTCAGATTTTGTAAATGCTTATACTTTAAAAACTACCTACTTAAGTTCAGGATAGAACGGATTTAGGAGATCTTAAGTACAGACAATCATATTTTGGCATGGAGACAGAAGGTTATAAAATCTTAGCTGCTATAGAGATGGGCTTTCAGAGGGGAAGAGTACACAGCAAACCATCAGGGCGTCATGTTTTGTATCTGGCGATTATCTTCAGAAATTCCACAATTTTGGAATGATTTCTGCAGAACTAACATTTCAGGTCGAGTGATCCTTCTGAAAACATTAACTCTGCTTCCTCATCACAGCTGCTGCCAGACCGGCTGAGCTTCTCCAGCAATTTGTTTTTGCTTAGATAATAATGATCCGATTGGACAACATTAGCATCAATATATGAATGGGAAACAGTGCTTCACAAACTTCTTGTGTTTCTTTTGAACATATTACTAACAAATTGATCAAGGGCAATCAATGGACTTAGTAAGTGAATTTTCAAAAGGCTTTCGATAAAGTGCTCCACAGAAGGCTGATTAGAAAAATTAAAGCGCATGTGATACAAGATAATGTACAGGCATGGATTAATAATTGGCTTACGTACAGAAAATACAGTAGGAATAAATGGGTCATTCCAGCATTGGCAGGCTGTGACCAGTGGGATACTGTAATAATCATTATTTGGGCCTCAGCTGTTCAGTATATATACATGATTTGGAGCTGAGGGCCAAATGTAATATTTTAAAATTTGCAGCTGATACAAAACTAAGTGGGAATGTGTACTGTAAGGAAGATGTAAAGCAGCTTCACAAGGATTTGGACCTGGTTAGTAAAATGGGCAAGAACATGACAGATGAAATATATTGTGGAAAATGTGAAGTTATACACTTTGTTAGGAGGAACAGATGTGCAGAATACCTCTTAAATGTTAAGAGGTTGTAAAGTACAGATGTACAAAGGGACACAAGTGTCATTGTCAATAAGTCAATGAAGGTTAACATACAGGGACAGTTAGCTATTAGAAAGGCGACTGAGAATGTTAGCCTTTATTGCAAGGGGATTTGACTACAGAAGCCGTAAGACCTTGCTTTACAGTAATTGTATAGAATCATACAATGTTACAACACAGGAGGCCATTTGAACCGTCATGACTGGATCAGTTCCTGAAAGAACTATCCAGCTAGTCCCACTTCCCAGCCCTATCACAGCAGCCCTCTTACTCCACCACTTGCAAATATATCCAGGTGTGGAGCTGGATGAACACAGCAGGCCAAGCAGCATCATAGGAGCAGGAAAGCTTGACGTTTCGGGCCTAGACCCTTCATCAGAAATGGGGGAGGGAAAGAGGGTTCTGAAATAAATAGGGAGAGAGGGGGAGGCGGATAGAAGATGGATAGAGGAGAGGATAGGTGGAGAGGAGGCAGACAAGTCAAAGAGGCGGGGATGGAGCCAGTAAAGGCGAGTGTAGGTGGGGGGGGGGTAGGGAAGAGATAGGTCAGTCCAGGGAGGATGGACAGGTCAAGGGGGCGGGATGAGGTTAGTAGATAGGAGATAGGAGATGGGGATGAGGCTTGAGGTGGGAGGAGGGAATAGGTGAGAGGGAGGACAGGTTAGGGAGGTGGGGACGAGCAGGGCGGGTTTTGGGATGCGGTTGGGGGAGGGGAGATTTTGAAGCCTTCCACTTCCGTACATCTCAGATGTCCTCATTCTTCAAGGACCGCAACATCCCCCCAAGTGGTCGAGAATGCCCTCGACTGTGTCTCCCGCATTTCCCGCAACTCATCCCTCACACCCCGTCCCCGCAATAATAACCAAAAAAAGAATCCCCCTCGTCCTTAGGTACCATCCCACCAACCTCCGGATCCAACGCATCATCCACACACTTCCGCCATCTGCAATCCGATCCCACCACCAAAGACATTTTTCCCTCCCCACCCTTATCTGCTTTCCGGAGGGACCACTCCCTCCGCGACTCCCTTGTCCGCTCCACACTCCCCTCCAGCCCCACCACACCCGGCACTTTTCCCTGCAACCGCAGGAAGTGATACACCGGCCCCCACACCTCCTCCCTCACCCCAATCCCAGGCTCCAAGAAGACTGTCCACGTCAAGCAGATGTTCACCTGCACATCTGCCAATGTGGTATACTGCATCCGCTGTACCCGTTGTGGCCTCCTCTACATCGGGGAAACCAAGCGGAGGCTTGGGGACCGCTTTGCAGAACACCTGCGCTCAGTTCGCAACAAACAACTGCACCTCCCAGGCGCGAACCATTTCAACTCCCCCTCCCATTCCTCAGACGACATGTCTATCCTGGGCCTCCTGCAATGCCACCCGAAGGCTGCAGGAACAGCAAATCATATTCAGTCTGGAAACCCTGCAGCCCAATGGTATCAATGTGGATTTCACAAGCTTCAAAATCTCCCCTCCCCCAACCGCATCCCAAAACCAGCCCAGCTCGTCCCCACCTCCCTAACCTGTTCTTCCTCTCACCTATCCCCTCCTCCCACCTCAAGCCCCACCCCCATCTCCTACCTACTAACCTCATCCCGCCCCCTTGATCTGTCCGTCCTCCCTGGACTGACCTATCTCCTCCCTACCCCTCCCACCTACACTCACCTTTACTGGCTCCATCCCCGCCTCTTTGACTTGTCTGCCTCCTCTCCACCTATCTTCTCCTCTATCCACCTCCCCCCTCTCCCTATTTATTTCAGAACCCTCTTCCCCTCCCCCATTTCTGATGAAGGGTCTCGGCCCGAAACGTCAAGCTTTCCTGCTCCTATGATGCTGCTTGGCCTGCTGTGTTCATCCAGCTCCACACCTTGTTGTCTCAGATTCTCCAGCATCTGCAATACCTATTATCTCTGCAAATATATCCAGCTCTCTTCTGAAACCTCCAATGGAATCCACCTCCACGGCTCTCCTAGGCCATGCATTCCATTTCTCATCTCACCCAGAGTTCTCTTGCTGACAGTCTTGAAATTGTGACCCCTAGTTACTTGTATACCAATGAGTGGAAACAGAATATCCTCCTGTACTCTGTCAAAATTGTTCATAATTCTGAACACCTTAATAAAGGTAACTCAAGTCTACTCTGTTCCAAGGAGAATAAGCCCAATCCCCCTAAACTTTCCTTGCTTCTAAAATCCTTCATTCCCGGTACCGTTATAGTAAATGCTCTTTGCACTCTCTCCATGGCTTTAACATCCTTTGTTAAATAAGGTGCCCAGAACTGAACACAATACTCCAAAATGTGGTCTGACCAATAATTTATAGAGGTGCAGCATCATTTCCCTGCTTTTACATTTTATGCTTCTTTTTATAAATTCAAGGATCATATAAAAGCCTTCTTAACAACTGTTTCAACTTGCTGGGCCACCTTCAGAGAATCATGCACGTGAATCCTGAGGTCCCTCTGCTCTTGTACTCCCCTGAAAAGCTGTACCATTGAGCCTGTACTATCTCTCCATATTTCTTCTACCTCACATTCCTCTGCACTGAAGTTTATTTGCCAGGTGTCTGCCTAATTGGTCAACTCGTCAATGTGCCTCTGAAGTCGCTCAGCATTATTCTCACAATTCACTATTCTCCTTAGCTTCGTATCATCTGAAAATTTAGGGAATTTGCCCTCAAAACCCATCTCAATTGTTCATATAAATCAGAAAAAGCAAGGGTCCCAACAGTAATCCCTGGGGAACATCACTTTCAATTTGTCCCCCAACTTGAGAAATACCTATCTATACCTAGCCTCTGTTTCTTGTCTTTCAGCCAAATTCTAATCCACGCTGCCAAGCATGGATCAGTCCCAAATGTTTCAAATTTGGTAGCCAATCTGCCACATGGCAGCATATCAAATGCTTTCCCAAAGTCTAACAATACATCAACAACTACACTCCCTCATCCACTGTCTGTATCGCCTTGTCAAAGAATTCAATAAATTTGTTAGGCATGACCTGCCCTTGACAAAGCCATTTCGACTATCTAGTATTAACTTATTTTTCTCTAAATGTATATTTACCTCATCTCGTGTTATGGCTTCTATCAGTTTTCCCATTATTGATGTCAAGCGGACAGATCTGTAGTTTCCTGGGTTATCCTTTATCCCTTTTGTATACAATGGTGTCACATCTGCAATCCTGTACCCTGGGACTAAGCCTATGTTCAGAGAGATCTGGAGTCAACTGCTCTGCAATTTGCTCCCTTAACTCAGTCAGCAATCTAGGATGCACCCCATCCAAGCCTGGCAACTCCTCTAGCTGGAGTCCTGCCAGCCTGTTTCGCACCTCTTCTTTATCTATCACTATACTGCTCAGTTGCTCAGCACTCAGGTTATCATTGTCACCATCTTCTATTTTGGTAAAGGCAGAAGCAAAGTACTTATTTTGTACATCTGCCATATCCTTTGCTTCAGTGAGCAGTTTACCTTGCTTGTTCCTTTTGGGGCCCACTATCGTTCACTTAAAAAAACCACTTTTACTATTAAAACGCTTGAAGAACATTTTACTATTTTACTGTCTTAGCGGAGCCTGCCACCCTTTCCTCATGCTTCCTCTTTAGCTTTCCTTACTCCAGCATTATTTCTCTCCTGCATTTGAGATGCTCTTGATTTCTGCTATTTTTATTATTTTGGTATGCATTCATATGCTTATGTTTTCCTCTTTATTTTCTCATCAATATCCTTAGTCATCCAGGTCACTCCATCTTTGAATACCCTGTATTTATTTTTCATTGGTATATACCTAGTTTGCACCCTGTTCATCATCTTTCTGAAATTCTCCCATTTTTCATCCACTGTTTTATCCACTATTTATAGGAGCTAGGTTAGACCGCAGATATTACTGTCATAGAGGAAGTGCAGTAAAAGGTTCACCAGACTTGTTATACAGTCACAGAGTCAAAGAGTTATACAGCACAGAAACATCACGGAGTACAGACAGGAAGAAACATTAAATCCGGATCCCACCGCCTGCATCGGTGGCAGAGGCAGGAACCCCTACAACATTGAAAAAGCACCTAAATGCATTCTCATGGTGCCGAGGCACTGGAAAATGGGATTGAATCGTTGGCCGGACATCTCCAACTGTCAGAGATCATTTGATCTGCCAGTACTTAATGCCACAGCTCTATGATTGAATATCCAAAGTATTAGACCAACTGCAATATTAGCCGAGCAAGGAACTAATACATTTCAGAAAACAAGATGAAAAGTACAAAAAACACAAGTGAGAAAATGAATATAAAAAGTTAAATTTAAACTTGGGTTCATAAAATTAAAACATATTATACAACTGTATAATTTCACTTGGGCACTTTGTGCTTCTTTAAAAGAGATGGTTAATTAACCAAGCTAATAGTATGCTTGAGTCTTATTATCCAATCGGTGTTACACAGTTCAGTCATCACAACTGGACACATGAAGCTTGACTCGAGTTACATATTTCAATTGCCCCTCAATCAGCTCTTATTCCAAGCATTAGCTGTTCGTCAAAGAACCAATGAAAATCATCCTCAAAATGGTCACACAACCTACCGAAAAGACGGACAAATTCTAATGGTCGAGTGAGGCTCATGATAGTAAGTTCACGAGTTTTAAAAGTTCTAGTTAAAAGAATGAACTAGATATTAGTACATTAAAATGAAAAAGGCCAAGCCGATTTGTTTGATTAGCTTGTAACAGTTTAAATCTAGATTGGCAGATGGAATAATGCCTTTTTGTGGTTTACTCGTACATGTTGCTGTACAGAATAACGTGTGATGTGGTTTGGTGGGATTAGTTCAGAATTTCTCCAATTCAAAGGTGGACAAGTCTACGTTAGTCACATTGAGCTCAAATACTTATTTTAAGTTGG
This sequence comes from Ginglymostoma cirratum, assembly GCA_024137785.1. Taxonomy (NCBI): domain Eukaryota; kingdom Metazoa; phylum Chordata; class Chondrichthyes; order Orectolobiformes; family Ginglymostomatidae; genus Ginglymostoma; species Ginglymostoma cirratum. The sequence goes on along the minus strand of JAHRHZ010000079.1, from coordinate 8,986,930 downwards.
TTGTTAATGTTTGTCAAAGCTAGTAATTCTGTGACAAGAACTAATTTCCTCCCCGATGCCACTCCAAATCACAACATGCATTAAAAGTGTAATGCCTGGACAAGTGCAGGTCTATCAACACTGAAGTTTGATATCATGCAGGACGAAGCAACATCTGATTTGCAACCCATCCACCACCTTCAACATTCACTCCCTTCATCACAGACTCAAAACGTGTATTATGTACACAATGCTGTGCAGTAGCTCAGCAATTCTCCTTAGACAGTACCTTCAAAACCTGGGACCACAAGGGCAGCAAATGCATGGGAATGCCACGTGCTACCCTGACTTGGAATGATATTGCAGTACTTTCATTATCACTGGGTTAAGATCCTGGAGCTCTCTTCCTAATAGCACTGAGGGTATCCCTATACCCAATGAACTGAATTCATATACCCCATTAAGCTTATTACCACCTCTTCTAGGGCAATTAGGAATAGGCAATGAATACTGGTTTTGTCTGTAATGCTCAAATCCCATAAACAAACAAAGCACTTTTGAGACTGTTCAGCAAATTTGACAGAATTGTAAAATTACATCAAATAATAGACATTTTGTCTTGGGTTTACAAGGCAGGCTGATTTGAGAACACTACTCTGCCTATTACAAACAGCTTAAGGACTATGCTGTTCGAATCAATCAATCAGCCAATCATTGTGATGTACAGCAGACATACCTAGCAGTGGGTATGATTTTGTGTCAACATGTTGTTCAAGTGTTCAAATGGCAAAGGTATTTTTGGACTTACAGTAGCACGCAGATAGTCATTGTATAATTGTAGCATCAAATGACTTGTTGAACCTGTTGTTAAAATTTTTAAACTAAGTTGCTTTTCCAGGACAACTCAGGGCAGACTGGGAACTGTACAGGTCTGAAAAATGGTCGTCTTTGGCCTATTTGCCAGTTTCTACAATACACAGAACGACGATCTTGTCAAGATAGCCAGTATTCCAAAGGTTGGCTTTGACACGCTTTAGTTTGGTGTCAAACTTGCAAGGTAAGCAAATGGCTAAGGGCTGTTATTACAAAATATATGATGAAGCCAATCTAATAGCACATGTTTTATAAATCCTACTGGTGAAAGTAGTCTTGTGCTGGACTGTAAAGGACAGCCCATTTGTAAAAGGAAAGGGGGTCAGCTAGATCAGTATTACCAACTCTGATGAGGAAAAATAAGGGTTGCTTAACCTGAGAAGCTGGAAGTAGCAGAGTTTGCTGATCAGACCCAAGATGCGTGGTCATGCTCATGTTTGCAAATGGTATCTGTAAGAGCAAAATTGCAAAAAAAATCTCATTGAAAGCATTTCCACATAGGAGGAGGTTTTCAGTATTATATTCCCAATTGTAGATGATGTCATCTTTATTTGATGAGGGAAATTGACCACCCCCCCACCTTGAAGTTGACACCTTTTCATGAAAGAATATCAATTACTGTTGAAACAAATTGCTTTATGTTAAAGTCTACATACATTGCCTCATTTGGAGTAATTATTTGTCTGACAGAAACTATGGAATCTTCAAGATTTATTAGAGTTCCATTGCTGACTCAATTTTTAAGTTCATAAGGCTTCAGGCCCAAGCTTGGGTACCAACAGTTCACAGAATCGTGGATTTTACAGCACAGAATGAAGCTGCGCCAAAACAGTGATCTGATTAATGCCAGATCATGCCTATTCAAAAAGCCCTGCCACTATGTCCCTTTAAATATTTATCCAATTTTGAAAGTCATCATTGAACGTGGTACCACCATTATTTCATGCAATGGAATCCAAGTCACATGAACTCCTGTGTCAAACAAATACTTCCTTTTATTTGTGGCTATTTTCTCATCTAATATAAATCCATATACTGTGCTTATTGACCCATTTGCTGTGGGAAACTTCTTTTTCCCCTTATTGCTCTACTAAAATTCTTTTTGAATTTGAATACATTTATTAAGTCTTCTCCTAACTTTCTATTCTAAACAGTACAACCTCAGCACCTATGGCTTCTTCAGGCAATTCAAGTCTCACATCCTCAGTACCATCCAAATAAATCTCATCGGCATGTGATGTCCAGAACTGAACCCAGTATTCTAGTCAAGGCCAATGTTCTATAATGTTTTACCATCACTTCTGTACATTTGTGGTTCACGTGGCTACCATATCATACTCAATTATTTCTATTTGCACTACTATTTCATCTATTTTGTTATGAGTGCTGCAATCATTTCGATAAAGTGCCTTCAATTTCAAACTTACTCCTCAACATTAATCAGATGTTTAACCTGCAGATCACACAATCCACAAATAAAAACTTCAAAAAGTAAAAACCTTATGTTTGTCAATATTGCATAAGTTGTTCTTTGTTTTGCCAAGGTAGTCAAAAGTCCATTTTCCTACACAGCTTTCAATGGTTACAAGAAAATGACTCATGAATTTCTGATCCTCCTCAACGAGGAAAGAAATGAAGAGACAAGCAAAAGAATGCTCAGTTTAAAATAGCAATCAAAAGTAATCAAACCAAATTTTCTGACTGACCGAAAGAGGTTCTTCTGTGGAATGCTCAGAACTTTCAACCACCTTAAATGTCAAATATTTCAATAGCCAGAAACCTTGATATCTGTATTGCATTAACAAGTGTAACTGATAAACATCGTGCAGCGGAACAAGCTTGCCCTAAAACGTTCAAATCTGATTTTTACTCTCAAAAAGGAGAGAAAATGAAATGGGAACATAAAGAATTTGGAATTTTAACCACTATTCAAAATGCAATGCTCTACACACAACAAATCCAGAATTCAATGATACATTCCGAAATGTATGCTTAAAGACTACAAACAAACATCAATATCACCCAAGCCCAAGCCCAATACCCAAAAGGTTCAGCTTGAATTAAACTCCGAAGTTATTTTTCAATTGATCGCTCATTTGTGCGGTTTGCCAAGTACTCTTACCTGTCTGTCCTTTGCCGGGATGCTGGAGTTGCTGTTGTCCACCTGATGCCTGTTGAACACTGTGCTGAGAAGAATTTGCTGCCACTTGCCCTGTACCTTGTGCTAAACTATTGCTGATGACAGTCCCAGGTGGCAGTGGCTGACCCCTTTTCAATAGCTGTTTCTGTTCTTGATGCCGGAAGCGTGGCGGCACTTCGCGAGGTGGGTAGCGGGACAAGGCCTGTTGCTGACAATTGATAGAAGCTCGCTTGCCATTGCTTCCACTGCTGTTAGTAATGGTGGTTGTGGAAGTGCTGTTGCAGGAATTGGCAGGCTGTGGCTGGCTTTGACTGGTCTTGGTAGGTTCTGGCACTGGAAAATATAATTAAAACCACATATTGTGGTTTGAAAATTTGACTGGAAGAAAACCGACATTTTTCTGGACTCTTTCTAGAATTACAAGTTAATGATTTGTTTTCACTTTAATATTCTAGTTTACACACACTAGATGTTGCTTTGGGCATATTACTGTATTTACAAATACTACAGTTAAATATCGCTGGAAACTTATCACAATTCAATCAATTAAGAAATCAAATATACGTAAAGCAGAATTCTGTATTTTGCCTAAATGAATCAAAAAGCATTATTTTTCATGTGCCCGTTTAAAGGTTACACTTTGTCTCAACAGAAAGCTTTGAGCAAGGGGTCTTAAAAATCAGTCCATTAATTCCACGCAGAGACAAACAAGTTTAATTTAAAACTAACTGAGCAAAAACAGGTAGTATTGTGTTTCTTGGTCCAAATCTGTTGTAAAAGACATGATTTTCACTCCACGCATTCAAGTCCTGAACTGTTTCCCATTGGGCCTGCTAGTCAGTGATGAACAGAGATTAATCCAACCAACAAGCCAATGAACGAAGTAACTATTGCTTTTAAATACTGAGCAGATGAAAATGTTATTGAACAATTGTTCATTGCACCTTTTCAACTTTGATGCCAATCTTGCACTTTGAATTATTTACCATCCTGCATTCAAATTTAGTAGTACCATACTGCACCTATGTATTGTGTGAAACTACTCAAAGTTGAATGGCAACAATATTTACAGCAGTGTTCTCCTAAAACAAGAGAGTCGTGGAGAGGAAGTGAAAATATTAAAAAAGCAGTTTTATCATAAAACCATCAAAGGTCATCAAGGGACTAATTAAAAATCACTTAGGAAGAATAAAGTTTAAAATTACTTAAATCTAAAATCCTTTTCAATTGGATTGGTCCAAAGAATAACTCAAATTTCTGGGTTTTTTTTTTGTCCAACTAGTAGCTACTATTTAAAAAGGTCAAAATAAATTTCTTAATGGTGCCCTACTTAAAATTCCAAGGGTGAGGTGCCCCCCATTTTTTCTTAAGTGTTGGGACAAGCATGCTGGGTGGCAAATAACAGTCCATGTCTCACTACCTACTTATCAACTCAGAGACGACAGCAGCAGAGAAGAAAGTTTCTTGGCAAAGTTCACTAGACGAGGCCTATTCCTAGGGGATCCAGGAGCAAGTCATTTTATCTTCTCATTGGAGGCTAGATATCACGGTGAGAGGTGGGGATCAGAGGTTAGGGCAGGTAGGTACCTTTCAGAGGCTGCCACTTTGCCTGCTTTCCATGCCTCTGAATAGCCCTCACTGAGACCAATGAAGACCCCCCCCAAAAAAAAAAACTCAGCATGCAAGTCACTGTGGTATCCCAGCTGGGAACCTGTAATTTGCACCCACAGGAGGCAGGTGATGAGGGACCTCAACTCATCATTTCCATGTATGGCCATTAATTGACGAGTTAAGGGTTTTGATTGCTGGTGAGTTGAAAATGTCATGCATGAACCTTCTTATGCAGCACTGAATTGCAGAGGTAGCAAGACAGGAAGGCAAGTTTCTCTCCAGAGCAAACTCATCCAATTATTTCCTTCTCATCACCTCCAGGGAGGAAAGAAACAGTCCAAAGATGTGCAGGGTAAGTAGATTGGCCATGTTAAATTGCCCATAGTGTTCAGGGATGTGTAGATTAGATGGGTAATAGGTGGACGGGTCTGGGTGGGATGCTCTGTGGACTTGTTGGGCCGAAGGGCCTGTTTCCACACTGTAGGGATTCTATGATTCTATGAAATTCACACAAAGTTCTTAACACAAAGTTCAATAGCCACCGTACGTAAATTCAAAACCATGCTAAATACCACTCTCCATAATATATCTATTCCAAGCTCCATTCATCAATTATACCTCATCAAATCCTAAATTCCATCCTGCAGATTCGTCCAATGTAATTCTGCCATTACTCCAGGCTGGGAGTAGACCAGCTTTGCACCTTTCATGTTTGGAAAGCAGGTCTGCTGCATATTCTCTCATTTTGTTCCCCAATTAGTGAAAGCACAAAATCTATCTTTCTCCCACTTCAACTTTTCTTTGAACCCCTACAGCTTATCATGTTTGGTCTTATCACCACAAATCCTCTTAGGACCAAACTCTTCAATCATGCCTTCAGCAATGGTCCCTAATCTTTCCTATTCAATCTCAGAAGTAACCAACTTAAGGACCTTGGTGTATTTTGTTTCATTAAAATGGTAAAAAGGTGAATGCGACCTGAAGTTGTTCAGTGTAACGTATAATGTGGATGGTAATATATTTGTTTTAAAAGTGTTAAAAGCACATTTTTAACAATATGGAATAACGCAATAGTCATATGAAACAGGTGGACATTTGGCACATTGAATTTCCCCATGGACAGCTGGCATAGACCCAACCATTCCTACCACTCCTACAAGACTGCAGATCCAATTTCCTCTTGAAATCATTAATCAGCTCTGTTGCCATCACCCCTGTAGTCAGCAAATTCCAGATAATTTAGACTTACTGTGTTTAAAAAAATCTTTGTTATATTCAATGGTATCTCATTTCCAAGACCCTGAATCTGCATCTTCTGTTCTTTGTACCACCAGCTAACAGAAAACCCTCAACTGAACTCCATCTATTGAAATGCTTCAGATATGGCAGAGTGTACAAATTCGCCAACATTTGCAAAAGGGAAGCCATGCAATTTTAATTAAACTTTTTAATTTTAAAAAATTATGTTTGTAAAATGCTTTGACCCACAAAGCACATGTACAAAGCACATGCATACAAACCATGAGTAGGGATAGAATACTGAACTCCTCAAACCTGCTCTACTGTCAAAATGATTGTGGCTGATCTGATTTTTTTGTGTCAACTTCAATTTCCAACCTATACCCTCTAACTTCCTTATTAGTCAAGAATTCACCGACAACAACCTCGAAAATACTGAATAACACTGCCTCCACTCCTTCTGGGGAGCAGAACTTCACAGGCTTTCAATCCTCAGAAAAAAAAACAAACATTCTCTCATTTTTTCTTAAATGGGAGGTACCCTATTTTTAAACCATGTCCCCAGTTCTAGTTTCTCCCACAAGGAAAAACATGCTCTCAGCATATCCTGTCAAGTTCCCTCAGGATCTTGTGCTTCATAAAACCACCTCTCATTCTTCCAAACTCCACTGTATCAGGTCAAATTTGACTAACTGTACTTTATAAAGAGAACCTCTGCATCCCAGGAATGAGCTGAGTGAAGCTTCTCTAAACTGATTCTAATGCAATCCTGTCCCTTTTTCATTAAAGGAGACCAAAACCATACGCAGTATTTCTGATGTAGATTCAGCTGTAAAACTTCCCAGCTCTTACACTTCATTCCCCTTACAATAAGCATTTACTTTAGCTTCCGCATCATTTGCTGAATTTGCACAGTAATTTACTAGAACAGATTCCTCTGTACCTCAGTTCTACAAATCTAAATCAATTTAAATGATATGCTACTTTTCTATTCTTTCTGCCAAAATGGACAAGTTCACATTTTCCGACATCATACTCCAGCTATCAAAATGTTGCCTGTTCACTTAACCTATCCATATTAGTATGGACATCCTTATGCCCTTTTCACAACTAACTCACCAACTTATTTGGGTTTCACCTGAAAATTTAGCGACCAAATCTTTGATAAGTTATTCAGCATGCAATTTCAGCTGGCATATAAATTCAGTGGTAAGGCAAATGGAATGCTGGCCTTTATCTAAAAGGGGATGAAATAGGGAACTTCTCCTTGAACTTATAAAATTTTCTCCAAGTGAAAGGTGTGGCCATGGGTATCCACAAGAGTCCCAATTATGCCCATCTCTTTGCGGGCTGTGTGTAACATTCACTGTTCCAGTCCTACTTGGGGATGTCACCCACTACTCTTTCGCTGATACATTCACACAGACTTCAGTGCCGTTTCCTGCTCTCATCTAGAATTGGGAAAATTAACCAGTTTTGCTTTCAACTGTCATCCTTTTCTCACCTTCAAATAATCCCATCTCTGACTCCCCCATGGCACCTCCTCAAGCAATCACAGTTATAATTTGTTCGTTCACCTCCACCCTCCTCACTGTTCAAGGCCCCAAACATAGCTTATACTGGCGAGACCAAACACAGGATTGAGCGACTGCTTTGCAGAACACCACGCTCTGCCCATAGGAATGACCCTGATCTTCCCATTATTTGCCATTTCGATAAACCACCTTGCTCTCACGCTGTATCAGAGATAACAGGAACTGCAGATGCTGGAGAATCCGAGATAACAAGGTGTGGAGCTGGATGAACACAGCAGGCCTAGCAGCATCATAGGAGCAGGAAAGCTTGACGTTTCGGGCCT
>JAHRHZ010000079.1:8925655-8978830 GCA_024137785.1 Ginglymostoma cirratum | reverse complement strand
AGGCCCGAAACGTCAAGCTTTCCTGCTCCTATGATGCTGCTAGGCCTGCTGTGTTCATCCAGCTCCATACCTTGCTCTCATGCTAACATTTTTGTCCTGGGCCTGCAGAAATGTTCCAACAAAGCACAACGTAAGCTTGAGGAACAAATTTTATTTTACACTTAGCCACCTTACTGCCTCAATATCTCAATACTGAATTCCGTAACTTCAGAAAATGACCATATTGTCTATGTTCATTTATCTTCCATTCTTTCCTCCCTGCCCCGTCCAGATTATTTTGCTCAAGTACACAGGAGGCAGTATCTTTCTTCACATTTTTACACCCACTTCAAATCTCTTTTTCTCTTTCATCACCATTAACAACCCCTGTTACCTTTTGCACTGGGCCTCTATACCATCCCTCGCCTTGCTGCTCCTCTGAGTCTGGTCAAAAGTAATAAAAAAAATATTCCAACACCTTTCAGTACTGAAGAAGTCATAACAGATTTCAGACTTTAACTCTGTTCCTCTCTCCACAGATACTGCCAGACCTGCCAAGTTCCTCCAGCCTCTGTGTTTGTTTCAGGTTTCCAGCATCTACATAAAAATGGAAAGTCTTGCTAAAACTATACAAGGACACAGTTAGAATACAGTGAACAGTTTTTGTCCCCTTATCTAAAGGGGTAAACCACCATTGGAGGCAGTCTAGAGAAGGTTTTATAGGTTAATCTTGAGTATATAGGGAGTTTCTTGAGATGTTGAGTAGGTTGGGCTGTACTCATTGGAGATGAGAGGATGAGACCTTATTGAAACACAACATTCTTAGGAGGTTTGACAGGGTAGATGCTGAGATGCTGTTACCCACTGTGGAACAATTGAGAACTACAGGGCATATTCTCAAGTCGTCGGGCAGAGATGAGGAGGAATCTCTTCTCTTGGAGGGTCACGAATCTGTGGAATTCTTTACACAGAAGGCTGTCAACGCTATATCATTATGTATGCTCAAAGATGAGATAGATAGGTCTTTAATCAGTAAAGGGAATCAAGGGTTGTAAGGGACAAGGTGAAGTGGAGTTGAGGATTATGATATCAGCCATGATCTCATTGAATGGCGCAGCACACTCAATGACAATAATGTCCTACTTCTGTTTCTACATCTGGAGGTCTTGTTGGAAAACTGATGTCACTTTCTGAGTAATTAAATTCTCTCGCTTACCTCATTTTCCACCTCTGTGAGTTTCACTAGATTCCTTCTGTGCAATTTATAGCATACCATCTGGCAATTTACTCACATTGGTTGATGCCAGGATTTATACTCCATACAAGCCTCCTCTTGTTCTAGATCTCTCATCTGACCTTGCCTCCCTTATCACCCACTACTCTTTCCTCATTTTTGCATCAAGCTTAGTCTTAAGTGCATCAATCCTATACATTGCAACTATTCATCAGCAAGATACGTACTTTTTACAGACTAATTTCTCCTAAATTCAATAAGTTAATTGTCACCATATATTTAAACTCTCAAAGTACATTTGTTTTCATGCAGAAAGAGTTTCTTTACAATCAACCTACTGGTCCCCTTCATAATCGCTTGGTAGTACAGAAATTAAACTTTGCTAAAATGCAACAAAAAAAAGGTTTCTTTTTGTCTTGCACTCATCAGAACGAGGATGCAAGATACAGATGTGAAAAACAGGACACCATTTAATACAACTTGAGGAGATGGTTCTGATTGGTTGCTCAATCAGTGGCATGGAGATGTAGCAAGAAAAGTTATGGTCAATCTTTGTTCTCAAACCACATCTGTCACTTTTTGTTCTGGCACATAGATCTATTCTATCATTACCACAGATCAGTGGATCAACATTTATAAACACAGGCTGCAAGAGAGCAAGTCAGAAACACCACCAGGCATGCTTTAGAACGAGATGCCAAACTGATGACATAACAATACAAGATTATATGAATGCTAAACAGCAGATGAAGCATTAAACATTTGAATTTCTTACTTTATAATAAGTCCCCAGCAGGTGTCATGGTATGCTTTAGGCATAAATCAGCACCCATGTCAATTAGCATTTCAAGTTTTAAAATATTCATTTTATGACTGCTGTTGCCTTATATATTTGGCTCTAATACACGTGTGCACAAAATTATTTCACAAACAGCAACATTGAGGAAACAACCACTGCCAGGGATATCAGCCAATAGAAGACGAGTCAAGGATACTAACTTTTCTGCCTGTTAGTTTCCGAAAATTTGAAAAATCCAAATGCTAATATTTCTCAGTAAGTAAACACAAGTAAAATGACTAGGAAAAGTAGATAATTGATAGCTACTTGGGTGGCACAGTGGCTCAGTGGTCAGCACTGCTGCCTCACAGCACCAGGGACCCGGGTTAAATTCCACCCTCAGGCGATTGTCCGTGTGGAGTTTGCACATACTCCACGTGTCTGCATGGGTTTCCTCCAGATGCACCGAATTCCTCCAACAGTCCAAAGGTGTGCAGGGTAGGTGGATTGGCCATGCTAAATTGACCATGGCATTCAGGGGTGCGTAGACTAGATGGGTCTGGGTGGGAGGCTCTATGGGGGCAGTGTGGACTTGATGGGCTCAAGGGCCTGTTTCCACACGCTAAGGATTCCATAAGAATATAAGAAACAAAAGGAGACATGACAGTCCCTCCAGCCCCTACTCCAAGGCATATTTTTGGTTTCAACTCAACTTACCTGTCCGTTCCCAATTTCTCTTAAATTCTTGAAAAACCAAAAATCTGTCTATCTCAGCCTAAAATATATTCAATAAAGAGCATCCACAATTCATTTAAGTAAAGAATTCCACAGATTCACAACCACTGGAGCAAAAGCATTTCTCATCATGGTCCTAAATTATATGCCCTTTATCCTGACATTATACCTCTATGTCCAGCCCCTTCAAAATCACAATGATTTAATGAGATCACCTCCCATTCCTTCCAAATCCAGAGATAATAGGCTCAGTTTACTCTTCATAGGGAATAACATTCTCATGCTAGGAACAAATTTAGTAAACCTTCGCTGCATGGTCTCAAATACGAATATATCATTCTTTAAATACATAGCTATTCCAACAAACTCCTGGCTAATATTTCACATTCTACCCTTGGTTACTGGAGGTCATCCAAAATACCGCTGCCATGTCTTAAATTGTACGAAGTCCCAGTCAACCATTGGCCCTGTGCTCACTGACCTACATCGGCTCCCGTTAAGCAACATATTAATGTTAAAGTTTATCTGTGTTTTTAACTTCGTTCCTGGCTTCCCAAGTACTCCTAATTATAACTGGTGAAGCACGGGCAGCTGTGCTTTAGTTGTGTAGGCTCCAAGCACAATTCCTCCCCACCTTGCTTTCCTCTTATAAGACACTACTTAAATGGCACATCTTGGACAGTGGTCTAAATAATTTCTCTGCCCTTCTTCCAGCCTCCTTCCCATCTACCTCCTCATTTTCCATCACTCCCCTGTACAGCTTCCTCTTCATCCATTCTCACAGCCGCCTTCTTGTTGATCCTTTGGCAACTGCAACCCCCACCACCATACCCTTACACCACCCTACCCGATGCCTCATTCATCCCCACCACAATCCAACTTTATTCACCCACCATGCGCACCATCCATCCCCTGTCATTCTTGCAGCATAGTCCATCCCCAGAAGGCACCTTCTCACATTTCAGTCTTGCCTGCCCAGCCAGGTAAAACACTAACATCTGGCCTGGCAAAAATTTCCCTACCAGCTCCATTCTCCAGCCATGATAAAACGATGTCCTGGCACTTACCTTTCCTAACTGCTTATTGCTCCAACAATCACACCCTGACTGGTCAATGGACTAGTAGTCCAGTAGCCCAGGCTAATGCTTGGAGTTCAGGTCTCATATTGCAGTGGGTGGAATTTAAATTCATGTAATAAATCTGGAATAGAAACCCCACCTCAGTTTCATGACAGTCACCATTACTTACTACCATTGATTGTCATAAAATCCCTCCTGGTCAGTAGTGTCCTTCAGTGAAGGAAATCTGCCATCCTTAATACCCTGGCATACATGCATCATTAGACCCATGGCAATATGGGTGAAACAGCCGAGCAAGATATTTGGTTGAAGGGATGGGCAGGTATGGTCTCACCAAAGCCCTCTACAACAATAGCAAGATTTCTTTTTCTTGCATTCCAATGTCCTTGGAATATTCGCCAACACGCTATTTGTTTTCCTAATTACTTGCTTTATCTACATGTTAAAATTTCATTTTCATTTTCCTTATACAAGTACATGCAAGTCTCTCTGAACCTCAACATATATCAGTTTCACACCTTTTGAAGAGTATTCTGCTTTTCTGGTCTTACAACCAGAGTGAATAACAATTATCCTTCATTTGCCACCTCGTTGCACACTCAGGTACTTGCCTATATCTCTTTACAGTCTCTTAAGTGTCCATCTGACAGTTTACATTCCCACCTTGCCTTTTTCAGTCAACAAACTTAGATATTGCTGTCTCGGTTTCCAAGGCACTTAAATAGGCTGAAAGTAACTGAGGCTTCACTGATCTTCACAGGACTTCTTTAGTCACACCTTGCCAACAAAGATGCTCCATTTATCCTGCTTTTTGATCCTGCAGTTATGCTAAAATATTAACCAGCTGAAGGCACAGTCTCCAATGATGAAACAATTAAAATCTGAGATGCCTAAGATGCTAATATTGAAGGAACAAAAATATCTCAGAGCATTGTGGGAGAGACGAGATTACAGCCATAGGTAGAGGCAATAGCAGGGTGGAGAGTGGTTCAAAGCTGGTTACAGTGTTGCATCAAGTACTAAGGGTTCTTGTGGCACAGTGGCAGTGCCCCTGTCGCTGAGCCAGAAGCCTGGGTTCAAGTCTCACCTGTCTCAGATGTGTGTCATAACATGTCTGAACAGAATGATTAAAAGTGCCTGTTGTAATTGCTTGTCCCTATGCACCTTTAATGGAGATTTATACATTTATATACAAGGTAATTACTATTCTGATCAACTAACAACCAAGTTTCCAACAATGGCATGAGTTCAGACTGAAAAAAAATCCAAAAGTACTGTAGTCCATTCACTTTAAACTTAATCAAACTTTGGATTTGAGGGCAAAGAGGCGAGCTAGATTTTAAGATTCATAGCCACTCCTGTTGAAGGTGTTAAGGTGGCTCCAGCCCAGTAGCAGATTTACGACGTCCACTTGGGATCTTTATCTTCAAAAACGGGTCAGACAGCATACCAACGCTCGACGTGCAAAATGCAGAAAGCCATGACAAGCAGGCAAGACATTTTGGTTCAGCTTCAATACACAATGGGTCTGATTGAATTGGCAAATCATTATTTTACATACATTGAAAGGGATCACTTTTTTTGAGATTATAAATTGAAATAGAAGTTGGACTGCTACACAACAAAAACCAGGATAGTATTACAACTTGAAAGTCAAGTGCAGATTTTTCATCTGTTTAATTCAAGTTGATTTTTGAAGCAGTGAGGGGGAGAAATTGAAATTCAGTGGCACCAAGTGTCTTCTGAGTTAAGGAAGTCCTACCTGATGGCAGCTCTCTGACTGGTGAAGCTGCAGAGAGTTAAAAGCTGGAGCAGCAGAGAGAGATACACCCAGAGCATACAAACAAAAAGCAGCCATCTTTCCGTGTGTGAGAAAAAACAGAAAACAAAAACATCTTAAAAAAGTTTATCCAATCACTATGAAATTGAAGAACAATCAACACCCTACAGACACCAGGGTGCTCCTGTTGTTAAAAATCAAAAAGGACTGAGAGATGATTTAACCTATCCTTGAAATCCAGACTGTCGATCCTCAGAGTTTTGTTTACCTTGTTCGTGTTCTTGACCCATCTATAATATGTATTAGATTGTCTGCCTTTTGTCTATCTTAAATATAAATAAATGAATGTGTAACTATATTGGGCTTTTTGAGGTTATATGACAAGTTTCATTGTAGTAGATTAGAAAACCTCTCTTTTCTAATTTTTGTTAGTTAAATGTGTTAGAATAAACAGTTATTTTCTGTTAAATGGTGAAATTTGGTATGAACTGCTTTTGTCCTGACAGCAGTCAGGCAGGCATTTTAGTCATCTTGGTGGTCTCATTGGAATTTTATACATTTTGGTATGGCTTGTGACAAATTGGGACTCCGAGTTTTGGTACACTCTTCCCATTTAAGATGTAACAGTATGACTTATAACTGTAAATCCAGGTGTTCCTAGACTCCCAACAAAATGTATACCTTAGCAAAACAATTCGTATGAATATAATTAACACGAGTTCACTGCAAGAAGTGTAAGCAGTCTTTGCAACAGATTTGATTGAAATTTAATTTCAAAGTGCAGGTTTAACACCAAACGACGTATCCCTTACCATCACTTTTGGTTAACATCATTACCTTATCTCTTCATCTCAGCAAGATGGATGAACAATACAAAAACTTGCTATGCGAATCTCACATTATAGAGTAATGCAGTTTTTGCTTATGCAGAAGCAGAGAGAAATAAGCTGAAAAATGTTTCAAATCATTGTTGGTTTTCTGTTAGCTTAAGAAAAAAAAACTGTCTTCAATGGTTTAGTAATTTTTATGTATGTAATGGAACATCTTTTCCCTTTAAATCATCAGCGTTCTTGAGTAACTGGCTCATAAAGGCTGATTTGTCCCTCTCATTTCTTTTAAGCGCTTATGTGGAAGTATGCATATTGGACGGATTTCAAACAGCATTTCTGGTCACTTCCAAAGTCTCGTTCCATTTAACTTAGCCAAACTTCTAACGTCAACTTATGTAATTTATGAAACAGCTATAACTACATTTGATCTTTTATATCTGCTACTTTGACAGCTTGCTCGGAGGTATCAGTTCAGCAAGGCTAGAGTCTCCAAAGAAATCTCAAAAGAAAAGCAACACAGCACCCACACAGGAAACAGAATTCTATAACCTCCCTCAGAAGGCCTCATTAGAAAATGGGTACAAGTATGCAGAAGTTGGTGTCATTTTACAGTCTGCCTTCAAGTGCTGTAGAACTAAAAACACTGACTGTTGCCCAATTCTAATCGTAAAAATAACATAGCAGCTTTGTCAATCTTGGCGTGAAGAGGGAATGGAAATGACCGAGACGATACTTTACAATTGCAATAACTTAAATATTACAAGGACTCACAGATGTCGAGTACAAATTCCAGAAAGGACTGAAGATTTCTAGGCACTGTTACTTCAACTGTCAAACAAGCTTCAACACAAGATGTACTTTCCCTAATAAAATTACTCACAGCCTCTAACAGGTAATCTGAAACTTCTTTTAATATTGATTATTTTCTAAATCAGCAATCAAAGCTAAAACAAAATTCTTGACATTTGTTTCTACATTAGATATCCACACAAAAGTCACCTCTCCTTGCAGTAAGGCTTAGATCCCAGCTGGCTCCAATTAATGTTCAGTAATCTAAAGTTATAGTTCAATCTTCACATAGTTCCCCCGTAAGTTTTTACCTTGAGGGATGGGAGGAGTAGTGAAAACAAGATACAAGGATGAAAGTGAGTCAAAATCCACAGTCCACGAAATTACACACAGAGAAGTTAAAACGTACAGATTTACTCATGTTGTGCCATAATCCACAGATAGCAAAGTTCCCCAAAAATAACAAACTCCTCAGTAAATCAGTTCAGTGTCTGAAGTACTTACCCTGTTCTATTTATATTTGAAAGCATTGAATAATGGAGTAAATCATTAACTAACACTACACAAAATGTCAATTTTACAACTGTTCATGCAGCAGATGACTAAGAACATGAGAAATAAGAGGAGATCACCATATGGCACTTGAGCTTGCTCAACCATTTGACATGATCATGGCTGATTGTCAGGTTCAATCCTACTTTCCTGGCCACATCCTGTATCATCTAAATCCCTGAAACCAAATATCTCCCTATTGTGGTCTCAAATATATTCTGCAATGCAGCATCTACAACCAACTGGGGTAGAAAATTCCAAAGATTCATAATCCTTCAAATGAATGAATTATTTCAAATCTTAGTCCTAAATGATCTGCGCATTATCCTGAAAATGTGCCCCGTCTCCTAACTTGGCAACCTGTGGTCCATCTTGTTGCTTGAATGCAAAGTCCTCCAATATTTCACTAATTAAAGGTTTCTGGTATATCAGTTAGGGGTAGGAGTAGGCTATCCAACCGACAAGCTTGCACGAAGATTAAATAAGATCACAACCGATGTGATTAATCCACATTCTTACCTACTTTTAATAACCATTCACCCCTTTCCTTAGCAAGAATCCATGAACCCCGTCTTAAAAATATTCAAAGACTCCACTTCCACTGCCTTTGGAGGAAGAGATTCACAATCTACTGAGAAAAAGAAACTCTTCTGATTTTGATCTTGAATATGCAACTCCTTATCTTTAAACAGTGACAACTCGTCTAGATTCCTCCACAAAAAAATTCCTTTCCATATTCAGGCCTTTCAGATCTTCAGGAGATCGGAAGGAATCCATGGCAAAATAAAAGTTAAAAACTTGGAGATTTCCAACAACTCAGAAAGTGTGATATTATTGTTGGCCTAACTGAATGCAAATCAACTATTTCAATGCTTCAATGCACTAGAAGAAATGCTGATGCCCGAAAATGGAAATCAAGGCAACAGAAAATTAAAAGTAAGTAAATTAATGAGTTCTTATTTCTTAAGCTGGTCTCAAGTTTATTGGATTATATGTAACATGCAATGACAATTCAAGAAATAGCAATGACACCACAGTAATAAGTAGTGATTTCTTGGTTCTCCATACAGCTTAGATTTTCCACTTTTATTTCAAGTTCATAAAGCAAGATAATTTATCTTTTTATAGTTATTTGTCAGATATTTGGTGTACTATTGTGAAAATCTGGCAGTAGAACCTGAGTAAACATTGATTTAATTAACAAATCCACAACAATTATTGGCAAAAAAATTACATTTGCTGATCATAATTAATGACTTTCTTTGGACTCCAAGCAGGATAAATCCAGTGATATGCGGCCTTACATGGTTTAGAACTCAATATAAATACAATAAGCCAGTTTCTTCCAATAGAAATGACAGCAACATTGCTTGCGTAAAACTTATTCTGTCATTACTTCTAATGAAATAAATTTATTTGAGCCTCCAAATACATTGTAAGTAGCTCACGATAGTCTCTGGCCAAATAGTGTTATCCAATGGCTATTTGTTGAGCTGAGTACAGTAAAACTCCTTAAAATGTAACTGCAGTCATTGACACTGCCAGTTACCACCAGTAACTCTTTTTGACCCTCATGTGGATTACTGTTTGTTTTATTTAGAATCTTTGGGCATCTCAATTACCATCATTCCCTCATGCAAGTGAACTTATGAACCATCCATTCATCTTTATTAGCAAATGCCCTTTTGCTACATTTTGAACGGTCGTCTTTGTATTTTTCATTCATTATAATAATGATGCTCTAATTACAAAACAAAATACTCTGTGGACACAAAATTAAAGAATGTTAAAAATATGTTGCTCAAACAAGCTAAGGTGTGACGTTTTAAAATCTGAATAAATACCCAGTAATGAAGAATATATATTTTTACTTAAAATAAATAGACAACCATCTGGTCAAATCAGTCAAAACCAAAATTAAAGTCATAATTTAGTGGGATATGTGGAATATTTTGTTTCAGCCCTCCCCAGATCTTATTCCCTGTCTCTTTACGCTGTATTGATGACTGTATCAATACCTCTTTTGCTCTTTCCTTGAACTGAAAAATCTTATGAACTTTACTGCAAAATTTGCACCCCTCCCTCACCTACCTTCACATGGTCCATCTCAGTTTCTCTTTTTTAATTTCCTTGACATCTGTGTCATCATTTCTGGAGTTAAGCTGTCTACTACAAGGTGACCCATTCCCAGTTACGCAGCACACACTTTCTTCAATCTCACGTCTGATCAAGACTCGATTCCATTCTCCATCTCACCTGTTCTGACTAGATCACCTTCAAAGGTAATCAATCAGACATTTCCTTTTTCTTCAATCAAGGATTTCCCTACACTATGGCTGACAAGTCACATTAAACATCTTCTTGCTCCCACCACTGCCTCTCCTTCCTAGACTGGATGGAACTCCCTTCATTGTCACCTTCTACTCCAGCTTCACATCGTGGTGTATGGCAGTGCCAAATATATCTCCCCTCCATGAGCATCGTGAAGGGACTGCTCTGTGATAGTCATTTTTTCATCATCTCCAACACACGATTGTCTTGCCTTGCAAGACTACATACAATGAGTATCTCTTCATTTGCCTACTTCTTTCCAACTACTGAAGGGCCCAAACACTCTTCCCAGACAAAACAGTGATTTACCCTCTACTTTTCTATCCCCCACTCCCCCCAACCTCACAATTTGGTATACCATGCTCACTACTCACCACACGAGATTCTCGTTGTGGAGAAGACCAAGTCAGACCGGACAATCACTATGCTTAATGCCTCCATTCAATGCATAAACATGTTCCTATGTGTTCAGTCACTGGCCACTTTTATTCACTGGCTCACTCTCACTGTGGCCTCTCTGCCTTCTACACTTTTCCAACAAACAATGATGAGAATTTATTAAAAAAAAATCATTAGAACTTTTGCTTGGGTTCCTTACATCATTTGATCTCAACATCTTAATTCAAAATTTCAGACATATCATCTAAACTCTTTTTCCTAACAGATGTTGGTAATGATTCAACTGTTGCCATTCACAGCTCCTCTAGATCTCTCTTTTGTTTTGCTACTGCCCATTACTACTCCTTTAGTCTTGTACCAGCTTTTTTTCTGTTATTTCACGATGTCTACTTCCTACATTATGATGACATTCCTATGTTTTAAGTCCTCCCTCTATTCTCCCTTTTCTATCTCTGAACTTGCTTAAAATCTGTTACTATTGGATTATTTTCAAGTTTTGCTAAAAGATTGACCTGAAAAGTTAACTGTTTCTCTCTCCACAGATATTGCCTAATTGTTGAGTATTTCCCTGTAGGTTTCAAACTTCTAGCATGAGCAGAACTTTTCTGGAATGATCAGGAATGGTTTCTTTCTATAACCCATGATGCTAAGTGGCATTAATACCAACATACCCACTACTAAAAACAGCAAGCAAGAGACAAAGTTAACATTTTGAGTCCAATATGACTTCTTCAGAACTGCTGTGAACGGAAGTGGAATGATATTGGACTCAAACTGTTAATTCATTCTCTCTCCACAGGTGCTGCCAGATATGATGAGTTTCTTCAGCACCTTCCCTTTTTATTTTACATTTCCAACATCTGCTTTTATGCAAGTCATTAACTTCTACATAAAATTCTTTATTGTGGTCAATAACACAAGTATTCAACATTGCTTTTCAGACTGAACCATTGAAGTATTTAACCAAAAGGAGCACTAGAGTCTATTTTGTCTGAAATTATACTTACAACCAGGGTGGTATTATGAAAAGTCAATGCTGTGTAAACACACCTTGTCAAGCCTCATTCATATTTCAGCAAAGGTAAGCAACAGGAAAGGTTTTTGAGGCTAGCATCAAGACACATTAATGGAATTCTAGTCTATTCTAGTCTGCAACAAGTTGTACTGTGCCCAGTACAACTACTGATACAATTGTAGAATGCAACAGTATTGCGTTTCTGACATTCACAATCATTGCCCTAACCTCACAAAAACCTGATTTTTCCATCACGACCATCTCCAATTTCATTTCTTTTGATAAAAGCTATGTATACTTTGTAGCCTTTCTAGACTATAATACATTGGAAGGAAGAGTCTTAAGGTCACCAGACAGGCCATACATACGTCAACGACCAAATTTATTCTGTGCAGATTTGAAAAGACCAAAAACTGGAATGCACTTTCAAACAAACTTAAATATTTCTACATTAAGTCTACTTAAGCCTCAGATTTATATCTATGCTGCCAAAAAGGCAAATGACTGACAATATTTTATTTATGAAATCAGCATATGCTGTTTTCACATCAGACGGTATACTTTCATGCAACGTATATACTTATTTCTTGGTCTTGGAAACAACTGTGTAAACAAAGTGATGCCAGTGCTGTCAGGATACCACAACATCTGATGGCAGCAAATTTCATTCGAAGCACAAAGCTGGTAAAGTTGCCACAGTTGCGAATGATCATAGGGCTGCTGTCTTACTAGAGATGACTGGGGGTGGTTTAACCAGACAGTCACCACCCTTCAGGTGAGGGTAGAGGCTGAGGCTTCATTATAACCTCAGCCAGTGTGAAATTGAACCCATGCTGTTGGCATTACTGCAACGCAAACCAGCAATCCAGCCAACCCTCCTTTAAGCACAATGTACTAGAGAAAACAAATGGAAATGGAGGCCACTACAGCCCTTCTGTTGAGTTGACCATTTTTAAATCAGGCCATTTGATAGTTTGAGAGCTCAACTTGGCTAAGTCAACAATGCACGTTATAACTGGGGTCATGTACATTTGCTCATTAAACTTCAAGTGACGTAGTTCAATGGTTAGCAGGTTTGCACCATACCAAGCGTTCTGAACTAATGTTTACTGCTTCACACAATAGACTAGACCAGAAACAGAATAAAAGATGAGCAATATTTAACACAACCCTTTATCATATTGCTCATTAAAAAAAATATTTATTTTAAATTGGGCAAATTCTTATAACTAAAACACAAATATATAATAATCAACACCTACTTACAGGAAATAACTGAGATAATGTTATACGTCATGATTGAGTCATTTTCTCATAATGTGATCAGAAAGAAATTTACCTCTATGAAGAATTAGTAGCAAATAATAGCTAACCTTTGGTTTTGTGTTCAGCAGCCTGAAAGAAAGAACAGAAAAAAAAGAATTGGGTTCAAAATAGATTTTCTACTAAGTATAAGCAGATATGACCAATGTCAAATGCAATACCTTTTTTTGAGCAGCTTCCTTCTTTTTCTTCTCTTCTTGCTTTTTCTTTTTCTTTTCTTCCATCAAACGGTCCTCTCCTTTAGTTTCTTGTTCTTTCTCACTATTTCATTAAACAAAAGCATTGGAAAAATTGAGCACTGGAAGTCTAGAAGCAGATAAAAATCAAAAACTCATACTTCCAGAATTGAAATGAAATGCTCACCTTAAAAAACAAAAAAAATCCATACAGTTAAATCACATTGGTGTTTCAAAGATGCACTTTTGGTCTTCTCCACAAAAGTCTTGAACTGTTACTACACATTTAGCTTCCTATGACACTGCACTAAGCATACTATGTTGCTTTCAAAATTATAACAGCTAGACATTTCCAGGAAATTTCTACAGTACATGTCCGTTTTAACACTGCAGCGATTTAATTTTCCTTTTAATTGATACTCAAAAATTAATTATTATGATGCACCAAAGTTAAAAGTTTTTTTTTCCAAAAAACCACTGGGGGAAAAAAAAATTCTGTTTTAGTCCAAAATGCCAATCGGTTTAAAACTGGGGGACGCATGTATAATAGGCATTAACAAATCAAAGTATAATTCAGGAGACACCTCCTTGGTCAGAATATGGAAGTCATAACCAAATAAAGCAAGTGAGATAACCAATATAGATGCAAAGTGGAAGATGGAAAAGTACACAGGAGAGAAGTAGAAGTAGTAGTGCATAATATATTGATTATGAGGGATGAAGTACATAACATTATTGCAAACTTCTGGGGAGTATAAACATTTGTTTGTATGCTGTAAGTTCTATGCAACTAGGTGATACAATGAGTCCAGCTTTGACACTAATTTTCATTTCCTACATCAGCTGATATCTTTGAGTGACTTGCTCTATATTACAAAATAATATTTGATCCAGCACCAAGTATCTGCAGCTTAATTTCTAACATTTTATTTACAGTTAATTCTAAACACATTATTTCAATAAAATAGCTATGATCAGCTACAGACATGAATAAAATCTTCAGTGCGCAAGTTACAGTCATCAACCATCTTCTAATTACATATTATTTAACAGATCTGCAATTCAAAAAAGACAGCAGTTTTTCTCAGCCCATATAAAAAGACTTGCACTGCCTCTCAGTTTGGTTGCTGCTTGAGCCTGCAGAATTACAAAGCACTCTAAAAATCTATATTTGGAGACTTGTACAACACAAACTACTGCTTTACCCCCTTTGTCATCTTCTTCTGCACAGGAAATTGGTCAAGAGAAACATCAATCACAACTGACAGGACCCCTTGCGCCCCAATTCCAAACACCAAAAGATGAAATAAATTGCTTCACGCTCACACTTGAGGTGGTGTCAGTGGAGGTGGATGAGCAAACGACAAGTGAGCGAGAGCAGTCATCTGATCCCTGTGGAGCTAACAGAGAAGGTTGACTGATGAGGATGTTAGAGTTGATCTTGTCTATATGAAATTCCAAAATGTGTTTGATAAATTGCCATAAAATAGGTTTACCAGCAAAGTTAAAGCCCATAGCATAAAAGAGATAGTGAGAACATGGATTCAAATTTGACCAAGTGACAGAAAAAGAGCTTTGGTGAATTTTTGTTTTGGACTGAAGCAAGTATACAGCAGGATTCCAGAGGAGTCAGAATAAACACTGCAGCTGTTCTTGATCTGTGTTACTAAGCTTGACGAGGTTTTACAAGGCACCATCTCAAAATTTTCACATTACACAAAACTTGAAAGAATTGTGAAGTGTGAGAATGATAATGATGGAATTCAAGAGGACAGCGACAGGCTGGTGGAGCTCAGGTGCCCACAAGGGTGGTAGAAGCAGAAACAATTATTTCAAAAAGCAATTTATGGATACTTGAAGAAAATAAACTTGCACAGGTTTTGGGGGATTGGGGGAGGGGAAACGTTTTAAAGACGCGTTAGCGTGAACTTAAAAGTGCAGAACGGCCTTGCTCTGTGTCATAAATCACTGATTCCAAGTCACACTGCTTCCAGTGCAGGCACATTCAGACCAAAAAAAAAATCTAGATATATTCAATACATTCCTCTTGCAAACATTATTCATTAAGTTGATATGTAAAATATGTAAAGAAATGTTGATTTCCACGAATTGCACGTGGAGTTTTACAATGACCTAAAATAGGAATGTACATTGTATTACATAATTGTTCCATAAAATATGCTGAAATATACCAGTTTATATATAACATCTTCAGAAATTTTATGAATATAATTTCTTAAGTATATAAATCCAGAAATCCATTAGTCCAATTTGATGCAATTATTAATAGCAGCATGCTCTCATCTTGAAAGCTGCAAACAATCAATGTCATGTTTGCACACAGATCAAGCAACATTTAGAGTGTTATTATTTGAGAAAATTTAAATTGTTATCCAAAAAAGAGAGATATACAGATGCACTGTCAGTGAGATACAGGACGACTGAAAACTAAAATATGCAGATTATTTGGAATATTATTCAATGTCCTATACTCCACGGGTAACACATTAAATAGATTTAGTTTAATAAATGTGGGTCAACGATTCAGCTCCTGCACATTTCGTCACCACCTCTTTCTTCCCAACAGCCTTCAAAGATTTTGTAACTGCTGAACAATTATAGGGACGAAGATTCCTCAAGAGACCCGCCTTGGGTCCCCACTCGCACTTCACTTCCTGACTTTGACCACAGACCAAGTTTGCATTACTTAAAATTAAGGATGTGACTGGCTCCTGGAGCAAAAAAAAAAGTGTCCAGGTAACGTCTGTTATTGACCAGGTCAGACCACCCCCCCCCAAAATATTTTAAGAAGGTAGCCTAGATCATAATTATTTCCTATTTTAAAGGTAGACGTGAAGTGGGTGTTCCAGGTACGATGCAACTGGCCAAATCACTTGGCTTTAAGCAAAACACTATTTATTTAAACACTACAGTTAAAACACAAACAAAAGAAAGTGGAATTTTTAATAACTATTGGAAAACTTAACGTCACTAATCAACTGTTCCAATATAGTAATATCCCATAAACACACCTCTTGGCAAAAAGATAAATTCAAACAAAATCTTACAGGCAGGAGGGAACAAAATCCAGAGAGATTTCAGAGAAAAATCAGAGGAATCCTTTACTGAAGCTTGCAACACTTCTGGTACTCAAAACATCTTAGGACTGCTACAGCTAAAAACAACCAGAAAAAAAAACCTGGACTAGGAGAACCGGCCACTCCCTTTATATTGTTAAACTATTACCACCTAGACTCTTCTTCACCTTAGCCTTTACAACCTCTCTTCAAATAAAAAAAAGTATTGGACAAAATAACCTTTTTAAAGTGACAGCATCATTACACGTTCCCCTGCTTGATGTGGTACAATGTCTGCAGCTTGGTGTCCTGGTCCTGAACTTGAATCTGACGTTGCTCTAGCTGCAAATGTTTTCTACAGATGTGTTTGTTCTGGATCACCTTGTTGTGCTGTGTTCCTTTTCTGAATTAGTGCTGCAGTTCATTTTAGAATGCTGTAGATTATCTCAGCTTTTATGGTGCAACTGTTAAAATGGGAGCAGAGTTTTCAGAGTAGATTGTTGGATATGGACTGGCCTAAAGTCTTCTTTGTAAGATGGGTCCCATTAAATGAAAAGATTTTGTTTTTCAGTTTTGTAATGACTAAACATCAACTAAGCAGGTTTAAATAAAAATCGAATAGCTGTGTAATTGTGATAACCCCAAGTTATTATAATGTGGAATGGCATATACACTACACAAAATTGAAACATCCTTGAGAGAAGGAATAGATGACAATAGCAATTTGTAAGTGTTAATTTGAACGCTTCAAATCAGAGGTGTAGTAAAATGCAGGAGCATGAGGAGGATGTGGTTTTTTTTTCAAAACTAACTTGAACTGCAATGTTTAGTATGACTGTAAACGTGCAACTCAAAACACCACAAAATCTGACAAACCACACACAATTTGAAAATGCTCATCACCTTCGTTTTGCTGTTCTTACCCTACCCCCATGAAAAAAACCTGACTATAGATTTTTTAAAAAATATTTAATTTATATAAATGATTTGGATGCAAACATAAGAGGTATGGTTAATAAGTTTGCAGATGACATCAAAATTGGATGTGTACTATATTGCGAAGAAGGTTACTTTACAGTACAACGGGATCTTGATCAGATAGGCCAATGGGCTAAGGAATGGCAGGTGGAGTTCAGTTTAGATAAATGTCAGGTGCTGTTTTGGTTTGGAAAGGCAAATCAGGGCAGGATTTATACACTTAATGGTAAGGTCCTAAGGACGGTTGCTGAACAGAGACCTGGGAGTGCAGGTTCATGGTTCTTTGAAAGCAGAGTCGCAGGTAGATAGGACAGAGAAGGCGGCATTTGGTATGCTTGCCTTTATTGGTCAGAGCATTGAATATTGGAGTTTGGGAGGTCATATTGTGGCTATTCAGGGTACCGGTTAGGCCATTTTTGGAACACTGTGTGCAATTCTGGCCTCCCTGCTATAGGAAGGTTGTTGTGAAACTTGTAAATCTTTTCTGAAACCTTTCAAGCATGTTGCCGAATTGGAAGTTTGAGCTATAGGGAGAGGCTGAATAGGCTGGAGCTATTCTTCCAGGAGTGTCGGAGGTGGAGGGATGACCTTATAGAGGTTTATACAATCATGAGGGGCATGGATAGGGTAAATACACAAGGCCTTTTCTCTAGGGGGGGGGGGGGGGGGAAGAGTCAAAAACTAGAGGGCATAAGTTTAAGGTGAGGGGGAAAAAATATTTAAAAGGGACCCAAGGGGCAACTTTTTCACGCAGAGCATGGAGGCGAGTACAACAATTAAAAGGCATCTGGATGAGTGTATAAATTGGAAGGATTTAGAGGGATATGAGCCAAATGGGACATGATTTATTTAGGATATCAGAATGGCATGGATGAGTTGGACCAAAGGGTCTGTTTCCATGCTGTACATCTCTATGACTATAATTAAATAAGTTAACAGAAGACCAGATATGATCATATTGCTTGCTTGCAGTGCAAGTGCAATGAAATTACACTTACACAAAAGTGAAAGAAACAAGCAGAAGGAAGGTCATTTGGACTCTTCCAGCCTGTTCCACCATTCAAAAAAAAAAAGGCCGACTGGATTTTGATTATAACTCTAGGGCACTGCTAGCTACTCCAGGATTTAATCACTCATCCCTAATTGTCTTGAAGGCAGTTAAAAGTCAACCACATTGCTGTGGGCCTGGAGTCACATTTGGGGCAAACCAGGTAAGGATGGCAGATTTCCTTTCCAACAGGACAGTAGTGAACCAGATTTTTTTGTGACAATCAATGCTGGTTTACATATGTGCCATTCGGCTAGCATTCCTTTCCAGATTTTATTAAATTCAAATTTCACCATCTGCCATGGGGGGATTTGACACCATGTCCCAAAAATATTGGCTCAAGGTTCTGGATTGCTTGCCTAGTCACATGACTGTGATGAAACTGATTAATTTTCCACAGCATTCAAAATCAAGCATGGTATTTATGAATGCTGGCTTAGAAAGCAAGGGATAATTGGATAAAACCATGCAGATTTACTTCACACCCCAATGTAGTCACTGTGCTTTCAAAGCTAATCTACGTCTACATTTAAAATATGAACTAGCCATCTAAACTGAGCACATCATAATTGCATATGATCTATGGCTATGGAATGTTACAGAAACATACCGTGGTCACACAGCCCTGAATGCCATACAGCCAGGTATGGCATGGTGGATCTCTGCAACCTCCCCTGACCTTTTCCAATCTATTGAAATTTTTCCACTTTTTAGACATCTGTCTATTTCTAGTTTAAAAAAAACCTGAATCTTCCTCCGTCCCTCAGGTAGTGCATTCAGATCCTTACCAGTTGCTCCATTAAAGAAAGTCTTCCTCAAGTCAACTTTAATTCTTTATCCCTCATTCTCAACCTTGGCATCAATGGAACAATTTCTTTCTACCTATCCAGATCCCTCATCATTTCTAGAACTCTATCTGCTAAACTTTCTCTCATCTGGGGAGTGTGACTCTGGTTTCTTCACCCTATCTGCAAAACTAAAGTTCCCCATTCCTATAATCATTTCGTAAATCATGTCTACACCCTCTCTAAAAGCATTTGCTTTGTCCAGAATTGGACACAGAAAGATAGAAAATAGGAGCAGGAGTAGGTCATTCAGCCCTCCAAGCCTGCTCCGCTATTCAATATGATGCTGCTTCATCATCCTATACAGTAGCCTGTTCCAGGTATTGTCCCATACCCTTTGATCCCTTTAGCCCTAAGAACTGTATTTATCCCTTTCCTGAAAACATTCAATTTCTTTGGCCTTAACCACTTTCTGTAATAGAAAATTCCACAGGCTCACCACTCTCTGGGTCAAGAAACTTCTTTGCATCTCAGACCTAAATGGCTTACCACACATCCTTAGACTCTGACTTCTGGTTCTAAAATCCCCGATTATTGGGAACATTCTTCTTACATTTACCCTGTCAAGTTCTGTTAGAACTTAATATGTTTCTGTGAGATCCCCTCGTTCTTCTAAATTCCAGTGATAATCCACCTTCCTGTTTTTGCTTCCAACCCCACATTTATCCACATTATACTTCATTTGTCATGCAGATGAGACTCTAGTCATGGTGAATTCCACTTTTTATATTCTATACCCTTATGAGTTTTACTATGGATCACATAGATGTTGATAAAGCAAAGATAAACAGCGCTGCATATTAAATAAAAAGCTCACTTATTGAAGTGAATGGTGGCACTGAAATCAAAGGAGTACAGAGTTCAAAAAAGCCCCAAAATGGAACAAGTCAACCCTCTGCAGCAATTGAGATGCGTGAACAAATTAATTTTGCAACGAGAAAAGGGTGGTCTGAATGCTTAGATCAGACAGCTAGTTCACGAGGAAGTAAAACATTCATCAAGATTGTGTCCCCTTTCCCTCAGCCCAAATCAAGGACAAGCCAAAATCTTAACTCAGAGGTGGCCCATGTTTCCTCAAGCATGTTAGTAAATCATGCATCAAGACAAATGGAACTATTACAACTTAAATGCAACAAGTTTGCATGAGCAATTCCGAATACAGCCATAAATCCAGGAATTCATCATGGAAAAGGCTGAGTAGAGATACTTGTCTGCATTATATCGCCAATCTGTTATGATGTTGTGCATGAAGATGTCAACTAGTGTGGCTGTCTGTTATCAATCTTTGAATCAATCAATCTATGTCATTTTTTCTATACAAAATTTGACTGAAGATGTACATCTGCATCATGCAATGACTTCAATAATTGAGATCAAACCACTCCAAAGTGGCTTTTTAATCTCATCTGATACTAAAATAACAGCAGATTTAAGTTACATTCTTAGCTTTATTTTTGAATGTCTGGTAGTCAAGGTAATTTGCTTACACCATGAAAATGTTGGTCAAATAGAAGAATTGTACTGTCTGGTACACGATTTAAATATCATAATTTCTTAAAATGAAGTTTCAAACTTCTCCTAACCACTACTGAAGTATACTCACTGTCAAAAGATATGCTGGTTAAATGGCCTTTTACAATTATTGCTCCTACTGCCAGAAGCAACGTAAATTTCAACAAACAAAGCAACTTAATTATGCTGCTATACTTGCAATATTTATGGCCTCAAGAGTGAAATTGGTCAAAGTTGCTTTTCCTTGCAGACACTGACAAGGCCCTATCGGAAATTGATCAAAACTGTTCTGAAGGCATCACATAAATCACATCATAGTGCATCATAAAGGCTTGCATCAAAAATTCTTTTTGACTTTTGCATTGTTTACCATTGGGTGGCACTCTCTCAATTCCCATTTTCTGCTGTAGTTCATTGACCAAGGCCCAAATAATCAGACAGTGTAGTTTACAAATACATAAATGGAGGAGTAAAACTGCACAATCGCAATTTTTTTGCGATTTTAATGGAATACAAGGCAGTGCAGCCAAATATTCCTTTTTGAATAGTGCAGAACAAACTAGTTTTATTTATTCACAATATATTAAAGATACTAACATTGCTGTGGACAGTTCACATTTTTGCTGTGGCAGAAGTATTTCAATCATAAAATGAGTGACCAAGAACATAAGGATGATTTTCTAATTGAAAATTAGCTAAAAACATGATGTTTCTTTGGAATGTTATCAGTCCTGGAGAAAAGAAAAACCTACGTATCTCAGATTGTGAACTGGACATTAACAGTATAAAATTATCGACAATGCATTCTTAGTCGTCAGAATCGTACATTTTAGAATCAAACTCTAGTTGTTTCCCATGGAGTTGAGTGTCGGGGAAACAATGAGGACAACTGAAAAGGAGACACGATCTTAAGGACTTCAGTCTTAGTTAGGAAAACACGTGATCAATGAATTTTATGTAATACAGTGTGTCTGTCTATTGTAGGAGGGAAAATGAGGAATGGGAGAAAACACAACTTAAATACAAATCTTTAAATTGAACAAAATAGACTTCAGTGACCAAATCTTTAACTTCTCAAATGTACAATTAAATAAAACCAGCCAATCAGGTTTTGGATGTCATTTTAGACACTGAGCCTAAAAGTAAAATGTTTACAAGGCAAAGTTCAGGCAGAGTCCATACATTCTGAGCACCCCATTACAGAAAGGAATTTAATCAGTTGCAGACCGGTCCTATTGCTTCTTTCAAGGGAAAAAGTATTTGAAGTAGAATAGTCATATGTTCACCTACCCAAACATGCGGAAGCAATACTTAGAGACCCCAAGTTATGCACACGGCTACTGTTGAGGCTGAAATGCTAAAATTATATAGCCACCAGGTTTCATTCTGGTGATAAGAATGAACCAGTCAACCCAGTGAGGCACTGGTTTGCAACATTTTCTTTTACAGAGCCTCCAAAGATCAATCCTGCCCTCGTGGGTCTTCTCTACAGTGACGGATCTACTCCTCCAGAAAGCCAACAAGCTGACTGGTCAGAACCATCCTGAAGCACAGTGGATCTGCTTGAATCAATGGTTGAGTTATAAGGTATTGATTCCAGCTAAGTAATACTACTGGACAAGTCAGATTGCAGAATGAAATCTAGCTTGACAGATCATTTTAAAATTTTAGTTATCACTAACCCAATCACACAAGGCTGTACAGTTTAACAACATTTTTCACAAAAGATAAAAACAAAAAACAAGTTAAAACATGGAATGGTCTTGAAACACACAGCAAGTTAAAATGCGTGCACCCTACTCCCCGACATCATGATTTCAGAGATTCAAATCCAGAGAAATTACCCTTCTATTTCAAATCTTCGAGTCTGAATCAACTGATACTCCCCAGTTTGCTCTGTGAATCTCCTATTTATGCCACTATTTTACCTGCAGCAAGTGCTAGAAGATTTGTATCCTAGGCTGTTTAAAAAAAAAGCTAGGAGGAAGTAGCAAATACTCTGAGGATCATTTTCCAATCCTGACTAAATGCAGGCAAGACACCAGAGGATCAAAGTCTGCAAATAATGTACCATTATTTTAAAAAAGGATGCGGCGGTTAGACCAAATAATTATAGGCTGGTCCATCTGACCTTGGTGGTGGACAAATTACTCGAATTAATATTGAGTGATAAGACTAACTTACTTGGAAAGGCACAAATTAATCAGGAATAGTTAGCATCGCTTTAAAAAGGAAGGTTATGTCTTACTAACATACTTGAATTTTTTGAAATAACAAGTTGGGTTGATAAGAGTCATATAGGGGATGTTGTCAGTAAAGATTTTAGTAAGGCACTTGACAAGGCTACTCATGGCAGAGTAGTCAGAAAAATTAAAGTCTTGAGATCGAAGGGAGTGTGGCTAGTTGGTTCCAAAAATTGGCTTACTGACAGGAAATAAAACGTAATGGTCGATGATGGTTTTACAAATGGAAAACAGATGCCAGTGATATTCCACAGGACTTAGTTTTGGGTCATCTAGACTCAAAACATTAGCTTGCCCTCTCCCAACAGATGTTGCCTGACCTGCTGCAATTTCCAGCGCTTTTTTTGTTTTCAGTACAGTTTCCAGCATCTGCAGTAATTTGCTCCTGCTTAGTTTTGGTTATATTAAACAATTTAGACTGAATATGCAGGTACGATTAGGAGGTTTATAACTGACAAAAATTGGCTAGGTCGTTCATAGTGAAAAGGATGCAAGTCAATTACTGGGAGATATCAGTAGTTTGATTCATTGGACAGAAAAAGCGCCAAATAGAATTCAACCTAGAGAAGTGCAAGACTATGCATTTGAGGAGGATAAACAGATCAAGGCAATACACAATAAACAGGAAGGTGCTGTGAAGAGTAGAGGAAGTGAGATGGTAGGAGAACTGGAGTGTATGTCTGCATGACTCTGAAGGCAGCAAAGAATGTATACTGGTTGCCTTCCTTCATTGTACAAGATATTGAATACAAGAGCAGGGATGTAATGCTAGAACTATAGAAGACATTAGTCAGGCCACAACTGGAATCTTGCCGACAGTTCTGGTCATCCCCATACAAGGGGAACAGAACTGCTATAGGGAGAGTCCAGAGAACACATTCAAGAATGTTCTCAGAAAACTGGAGGCATAAGGAGACAAAAACAGAAATTATTGGAAATTGCTCAGCAGATTTAGCAGTATCTATAGACAGAAAGCAGAGCTAATGTTTCAGATCCTGTGACCCTTCTGTAGGTGAGGAAAGACTGGATAG
The DNA here is from genome assembly GCA_024137785.1 of Ginglymostoma cirratum. NCBI lineage: Eukaryota > Metazoa > Chordata > Chondrichthyes > Orectolobiformes > Ginglymostomatidae > Ginglymostoma > Ginglymostoma cirratum. Next base: position 8,955,096 of record JAHRHZ010000079.1, on the reverse strand, counting down.
ATTTGGATTGTTTTCCTTAGAACAGAAGGCCAACGGGAAAAATCAACAGAAGGGTAAAAAGTAATGAGGGGCTTGGATACAATAAACAGCAGAAACAGGTCTTCCAGTAGCAGACAGGTCAATTATGAGGATGGGGTATTTCAGGTGATTGGTAGAAGAATGAGGGAACAGGAGAAAAAAAAAAAACTCTGAAATTTAAGATAACAAGGTGTAGAGTTGGATGAACACAGCAGGCCAAGCAGCATAACAGGAGCAGGAAAGCTGACGTTTCGGGCCTAGATCCTTCCTCAGAAATGGGGGAAGGAAAGGGGGTTCTGAAATAAATAGGGAGAGGGGGGAGGCAGATAGAAGATGGACAGAGGAGAGGATAGGTGGAGAGGAGACAGACCGGTCAAAGAGGCGGGGATGGAGCCAGTAAAGGTGAGTGTAGCTGGGGAGGTAGGGAGGAGATAGGTCAGTCCAGGGAGGACGGACAGGTCAAGGGGGCGGGATGAGGTTAGTAGGGAGGAGATGGGGGTGGGGCTTGAGGTGGGAGGAGGGGATAGGTGAGAGGAAGGACAGGTTAGGGAGGCGGGGATGAGCTGGGCTGGTTTTAGGATGCGGTAGGGGGAGGGGAGATTTTGAAGCTTTTGAAGTCCACATTGATACCATTGGGCTGCAGGGTTCCAAAGCGGAATATGAGTTGCTGTTCCTGCAACCTTCGGGTAGCATCGTTGTGGCACTGCAGGAGGCCCAGGATGGACATGTCGTCCAAGGAATGGGAGGGGGAGTTGAAATGGTTCACGACTGGGAGGTGCAGTTGTTTAGTGCGAACCGAGCATAGGTGTTCTGCAAAGCGGTCCCCAAGCCTCCACTTGGTTTCCCCAATGTAAAGGAGGCAGTATATCACATTGGCAGATGTGCAGGTGAACATCTGCTTGATGTGGGAAGTCTTCTTGGGGCCTGGGATGGGGATGAGGTGTAGCACTTCCTGCGGTTGCAGGGAAAAGTGCCAGGTGTGGTGGGGCTGGAGGGGAGTGTGGAGCGGACAAGGGAGTCGCGGAGGGAGTGGTCCCTCCAGAAGGCAGATAAGGGTGGGGAGGGAAAAATGTCTTTGGTGGTGGGGTCGGATTGCAGATGGCTGAAGTGTCGGAGGATGATGCGTTGGATCCGGAGGTCGGTGGGGTGGTACATGAGGTCGAGGGGGTTTCTGTTTTGGTTTTTATTGCAGGGAGGGGGTGTGTGGGATGAGTTGCAGGAAATGCCGGAGACACGGTCGAGGGCATTCTCGACCACTGAGCGGGGCAAGTTGCGGTCCTTGCAAAACGAGGACATCTGAGATGTACGGGAGTGGAATGCCTCATCTTGGGAGTAGATGCGGCGGAAGCGAAAGAATCGGGAATAGGGGATTGCATTTTTGCAGGAAGGTGGGTGGGAGGTGGTGTATTCTAGGTAGCTGTGGGAGTCAGTGGGCTTGAAATGGATATTGGTTTCTAGGTGGTTGCCGGAGATGGAGACAGAGAGGTCCAGGACGCAGAGAGGTATTAGAGATGGTCCAGGTGAACTTCAGGTTGGGGTGGAAGGTGTTGGTGAAGTGGATGAACTGTTCGAGCTCCTCGTGGGAGCACGAGGCGGCGCCAATACAGTCATCAATGTAACGGAGGAAGAGGTGGGGTTTAGGGCCAGTGTAGGTACCGAAGATGGTTTCTTCCACATAACCTACAAAGAGGCAGGCATAGCTTGGGCCCATGCAGGTACCCATGGCCACCCCCTTTGTCTGTAGGAAGTGGGAGGAATTGAAAGAAAAGTTGTTGAGGGTGAGGACGAGTTTGACTAAGCGGATGAGGGTTTCAGTGGAGGTGAATTGGTCGGGCCTGCGGGACAGGAAGGAGCAAAGGGCCTTTAGTCATCTGCATGGGGAATGCAGGTGTATAGGGACTGGACGTTCATGGTAAAGTTGAGATGTCAGGGACCGGGGAATTGGAAGTTCTGGAGGAGGTGGAGGGCGTGGGTGGTGTCACGGACGTAGGTAGGGAGCTCCTGGACAAAGGGGGAGAAAATGGAGTCCAGATAGGTGGAGATAAGTTCGGTGGGGCAGGAGCAGGCGGAGACAATGGGTCGACCAGGGCAGTCAGGTTTGTGGATTTTGGGGAGGAGACAGAAGCGGGCGGTGCGGGGTTGGGGAATGATGAGGTTGGAGGCTGTGGGTGGGAGGTCACCTGAAGTGATGAGGTTGGGGATGGTTTGGTGTTCGGGTGTGGGGTCATGATCAAGGGGGCGGTAGGTGGTGTCGTCGGAGAGTTGGCGTCTGGCCTCAGCGATGTAGAGGTCAGTGCACCATACTACAACTGTGCCTCCCATGTCTGCGGGTTTTATGGCGAGTATGGGATTGGAGCGGAGGGCTGCACGTTCTGCGGGGGAAGAGTTTGGAGTGGGTGAGAGGGGTGGAGAGGTTGACGCGATTAATGTCACGACGGCAGTTGGAGACGAAGAGGTCGAGGGAGGGTAGGAGGCCTCGGGGTGGTGTCCAGGAGGAGGGGGTGTGTTGGAGGTGGGAGAAGGGGTCAGTAGAGGGAGGGTTAGGCTCACGGTTAAAGTAGTAAGCATGGAGGCGGAGGAAAAACTGCTCAACATCCAAGTGTGACCGGTATTTGTTGATGTGTGGGTGGAGGGGGACAAAGGTGAGCCCTTTACTGAGGACTGACCGTTTGTCCACAGTCAGGGGGAGGTCTGGCGGGATGGTGAAGATTCGGCAGGGCTGGGTGCTGCTGTCCCCTCTGGAGCTGCTGGCTGTGGAGGCGGTGGGCAGAGCGACGTCGGCATCAGCTGTGGGCAGAGTTGCATCGGCATCGGTGGTGGGCGGAGTGGGGTAGAAAGCGGCAGCAGTGGTGACGGTAGGTGCATCCTCAGTGTCTATGGTGTTGGACTCGGAAATGGAAGCGGTGGCATTCGCTGTCCCAGAAGTGGTTTATCCAGCGGCGGAGGATGTGACGTCACCCGTGGTTGCTCCGACAGTGGCTACATGGCCAATGGCAGTGGGCACATTGTGGGGAAGGTTCTGGGTAGGATTGGGGTTTTGGGAGGTGGAGGAAGCTCATTTTGGGTGGTAGGCACCAGTAAGTTTACTGTACTTAAGGTTTTTTGTATCCACTAAAGCCGAGTAGAATTGAGAGTTCAGGTTGTGGATCCTACGAAGAATAAAAAACAGGAGAGGTCCTTTGCAGGTCTGGGAGAGGGAGGCTCTGAGCTGGGGTAGGCTCGATTGTAGTGCCTGGAAACGCCGGCGCATTGTTGCGAGTGTGTGTTTCAGGAGTCGCAGGGAGAAACGCTTCTGAAGGGTCTCCATGTTCTGAATGTAGCTATTGTCACGGTTGGGGCCAAACTGGGAAGGCTTGAACGTGGACTGTAGTCCGTTGGGGATGATCTGGTTCCGTAGGCAGGTACTAAGAAAGGTGATGTGGCTGTAGTACCTGGTTTGCTTCAGGACGTGGTCGAGCAGTTTCAAGGCCAAAGAGATTATGAGAGACTTGCAGTGGGAGAGAGATCCACTGAGGTTTTTCTGGAGGGAGGAGGGTAATTTCTTCAGGGTTGGCATCCTTAGAACAGGCTTCGCAGTGAGGTTAAAATTGTTTCACAGATAGTAGGAACTGCAGCTGCTGGAGAATCTGAGATAACAAGGTGTAGAGCTGGATGAACACAGCAGGCCAAGCAGCATCACAGGAGCAGGAAAGCTGACGTTTCGGGTTTAGACCCTTCTTCAGAAATGGGGGAGGGGAAGGGGGTTCTGAAATAAATAGGGAGAGAGGGGGAGGCGGATAGAAGATGGATAGAGGACAAGATAGGTGGAGAGGAGACAGACCGGTCAGAGAGGCAGGGATGGAGCCAGTAAAAAAGCGAGTATAGATGGGGAGGCAGGGAGGGGAGCTGCTCAGTTTGGTGGTTGACTCAGAAACTTTAAACTCATTTGAAGGGAACCTGGATCTGAAGTGAAGAACGGTCACTTGCAAGGCTACAGACCAGATTCTAGAAAGGGGAATTAGAATGGGTGAGTAGTTTATTTAGCTGGAGCAGATCCAATGGGTTGAATGGCCCCTCTCAATGCTGTAACTGTTCTATGGTATTTAAAATTGAGAGATTAAAGTTTCTCAGTTCTTAAATTACCTGCAGTTTTCTCGCCAAACAATGTTGGTCTGGAAGTTGCAAAACTAAACTTGTCTACTGAGACAACCTTTTCTCATATCTGCTCTAAGCAACCTTTTTCAAGGAATGAAACTATGCTGCTTTTGACCTGAATCTGGTCTCCTCTGAAGTATCTTAGCAAGTTTCAATCTCTGGGCTTCCTAAACCAAATAAATCCTTCATTTTCTGAACTGAAGGCAAGCTAATGATCTTCAATGTTTACTCTATGTATCATAAACAAAAATATATTTTTTTTAATTAACACTCTAGGGGTTCACAGTTACCCACTTCCTGACACATATTGGATTGGATTACATATCTGGAAGGAGTGGCTGACGCAGTTTTCCTCCTTTAAAAAAACTGATAAAAATCTGTATGTCACAGTTTTAAATTCCAAATTATATATAGTAAAATGATAAAAAAAATCCTTTCATGACACAAGTTATTGATCTATAAAAGCTACCATGCGGTTCACAGCTTCAATCATCAGACTATCTCAGACCTCACCCAACTCAACGAGGATGAAAACTATCCAACGACTTAATGAATACCACTACTAAGAGCTCCACACAAACAGCAGTGTTAAGTACACAACTTCACTCTGATATGCAAGTGCATTTACACAAGCCTCCTCGTTACAGCAAGAAGTGTATTATACCCAGGAACTTTTGGCTTCATCACTTGGAGTTACAGAACACCAGTGGCATCTTCAGTGAGTCCTTATTTTTCAAATCTCCCTTTTCAAACATTATGTAATGGTCACCTGCTTTCTACATTCCAGAGGATCTACATCAGTGCTCCCCAGATTTATCTCCACAGTAATCCCATTTCAAGGCTTGAATATTTGCTCTGACCCGTCATTAAGAATGGAGACGTGAGAAGGACAGAGAAGGTCTTTGGATGCAAGAGATTGGATGCGCAGAGCTCTGTGGTGGCTTATGATCCAAAAAGTCAAACTCAACTTCACCTGGACCCTGCCCCCTATTTTAGGAAACTCTGACCCACACAGAGTAATTCTCATACTAACTGCCTTGGTATTCCAAATATCCAGGTCCAAGTCTAATATTGCAAGCGGGGTTTAGTTAGGCCACTAAATTATTGTTACAGAGATTAAACAGTGTTTCAACTCTAAAAAATAAAATTCAGAAAAGCAGCACGTATATTGCTCAAAACCCTGACACTTCAATCAATGCAAGAGACATTTGTGCAGGTTCCAGGGTAGCATGAATCAACTCACCAGAACTTTTAAAATTTCCCAGGCAATTACGTTGTACGTGTACAGCCCGTCAGGACTTCTGAAAGGCCTTAAAGTACAACACTGGTTGCTGTCTGCATCAGAAGATGTAGTCTGTAAAATCTTACAGAACAGAAGAGGCTCTTTGGGAGTCAAAACCACCAAACCTACACTGAATCTACAGTGATCCTACTTTCCAACTCTTGGCCCAAAGCCTTGAATGTTATGACGCTTCAAGAGCTCAAGCTTCCTTCACTCGACCTGAAACATTAACTCTGATTCTCTCCTCAGATGCTGCCAGACCTACTGAGCTTTTCCAGCAATTTCTATTTTTGTCTCTACTTGTTAGAAGTGTTGTGAGGTTTACCATCTCTACTTCTCTCCCAGGCAAGACACTCTAGACCCCACCAGCTGGATGAAAATAGTTTTTCCTCAACTCCCCTCTAAACCTCATGCCTTTAACCTTAAAACTGTGCCTCCTTGTACTGACCCTTCAACTAATGGAAACAGCTAATTTCTACTTGCCATGACCTTGCCCCTCTATCTCCTACAACTCTATCAGCCTTCTCTGCTTTAAAGAAAACGACCCAAGTTTGTTCAGCCTCTCCCCTTTATTAATTATTTCTCTCCCCACAGATATTGTTAGATCTGTTGAGGACTTGAATACTTGGTTCTTTTCACTCATTTGTTCTCACGGACAGGTATAAAAACTCTACTCAAAGATCAAGAGTGTTCTGTTGGCGCGATGATACATACTTACCTTGAATAATATCGGAAAACAATTTAATTTATCAATTGTCTCTGCAGCTTATGAGAACTTGCTGTGGGAAAACTTGCCCTCTATGATCATGACTGTACTTCAATCATAATTGATTAGTTGTTCAGCACTCTGAAATGTTCTGAGACTGTGAAAGATGCAAGTTAAAATCAAAGTTCCTTTCTTTTAAACGAAACGGGAACAATCATAGGCACAGCAACAGCATCCCAGATTCCACTGATCAGCAAAGTTGACATGTCAACAGTGCCCTGAAATACTAGATATTTTAATCTACATACTGTGAAGGTGTAAATACACGGATCACTAAAATGTAGGCAGAGAAAGCCATGTATAAGGTACAAGACCCTGCGTATGTATTGGGCATGTAAGTTGAAAGCAAGGTGGTTGGTGCTCAATTTATACAAGACACTGTTTAGGGCCAAAGTTTTGACTTCCTACTCGCTCAATGTGTGGTCCACACTTTCCACACGCATTAATATTTAGTGGTTTTATCTTTACAAGAATAAGTACAAGGAGGCAGTAAGCTGATAATGGTGATGACACAAGTCATAAAACTATAATTCTGAGAAATATAAACATTTCTAAAATTTTATTACTTACGTGGTTATCAAACAGGGAATAAGACGACACAGGAAAGCATCATAACTGCACAAAGAGCTTTATTACATAGATGGTATTTAAAAAAGGTAACAGGTTCAAATAAAGCAAGGATCATGGGAAAATGGGCAGAGGGAGAGAAGAACAGAGAGGAAAAAAAAGAAGAGCTCGAACTATAAATTAAAAGCAAGAAGCTAGAGACTGTGAGCTATTCCTGTTCTTAGTTGGTACCACTTCCATACACTCAAGAGATGAAAGATCAGTGATGTCAACAGTTTTAGTTAGATTTCTCCAACCACTTTACCAATGGGAACCAGGTATATACTTGACGGAAATCAAGAGGCAATAGAGCTTTCATAAATGTCTACATTTGGCAAAACTCTAGCAGTTTAGTGACTTGTGCGTTTTTCACCGTTCTGCTACTATTGCATTCAATATCTCTGAATAGCGTTTTATTCTAAATATGTGGACAGATAGAATCTGCTGTTAAGGCAACAAGAGCAGGAAGAATAATGCACATGTTCCAATAAAAAGTGTTGGAAGTGGAACAAAAATGACAAATTAAGTTACAGTGAAGACACATTTAAAGCAACCCATTCAGTAACAGAATGAAAGATTGGTTTGTTGCTGAAAGCCTCCAAGAAATAGACCAGATACAAGATATGTCCCGCTACTGAATTTGAGTCAAGGATCAAGCTAAACTAGACAATCAGAGCAAGTTTGAGTGTTTTAAAGTGGCAGACAACAAAAAAAATACCAGTTTTAAGTTGTTGCATTTTTGAATAACTGGATCTCAATGTTTGAAAAGTACAATAAAGGTACTGGATAGAGTGTAGAAATTTCAACCCTGAATAGATAATTATTTAGTCAAAAGAAGAATACTGTAGATATTGGAAATCTAACATAAGAATAAAATGCTGGAAATAACTAGCAGGCCAGGAAGTGTCTGTGGAGAGAAAAACAGAATTAACTTTACCACAACACAAGATCAGGACACCGATCATGAATGTACAATGGTACGGAAAAGGAAAACTGGGGTTACGTTAAAAGAAGTCCTGTAAAACTGCTTTCTTAGCCAGTTTGAGCAAACAAGATCAGTAGCTATCTTTACCTAATCTTGGAAAATGAGCAAGTAAAATAAACAAGGCAAGCAGGGAGCATTCAGAATCCAGTAACTTTTTAAAATCAACAAATTTGAAACGCAATTAAGAGGGTCCTTGGATAGTGAACAGAAATGGAACTTTAACAGACAATGACAGAAAAGTTCTCACATCCACTGGATGTCTCAAAAGTGCTTTGAAGCTAATGAAGAATTTTGAAATGCAGTCAGTCATTGTTGCAATATAGGAAATGTAGTAGCCAGTTTGCATAGAACAAAATTCCACAAACAACAACGTGATAATGAATAGATTTTTTGGTCATGTAGAATAAACATTGGCCAGGGCATCGGAAACAACTCCCATACTCCTCTTCAAAATAGTGCCATGGGTTCATTTACATCCACCCGAGCACGCAGATGTGTCATTAGTTTAAAGTCTCATTTAAAAAAAGGCACCTCTGATAGTGCAGAGTTGCTTTGGAACCTCATGACCCAAAAGCAAGCACACTATAGACTGAGCTATTTGGTTTCAAGCAATTTAATTTCAATTCACCATAGTTAAAAACAAAAAGGTTGCTTTTGCCATCAACTTTTCAGAGGGCTGCGCAATCATTGTACGCAATGTCACTGCTAGCAACACAACTGCTCATTTCAGTAACACGGTGATAGCCAAAACTATTGCAAATTGAATCGCCCTGATTGATCAGTGAGCAAATATACCTTGCAGTGCAATACGGTCATCAAGAATTTCCAACCAACGATACACATCCATTTGCCCTACCCCGCTCTCAGTGCTGCAGTCAACCTTCTGGTCATGGCAGCAAGCAGGGCAGTGACTGGACTGGTAACTTCAGTGCTGAGCATGTGGCAAATGGGACAGCAACTACAGCATCAAGCAGAGTGGTGATCATATTGTAAAAAGGAGAATAGAATATTATTGGGCTGGAATGGGTTCAGATTTCCAATTCTGGGTACACATCGATGATGTCAAATGGCACAAACTTCCTGTTCCAGGGTAGTGATAGGAGACACTGTTTAAAAAAAAAACTATGGAAGTCCAGATTAAAAACAAATCTGACAAATTTAAGAATCTGCAAGAGAAGCTGCAATTATGTTTTGTTCCAACAAAGTCCAGGCAGCAAAAATGGAACAGAATCCAATGTGATTCAGCAAGGATGAAAATGCAGTGAAGAGAATTCAGAAATAAAGTGAAGTGAATTAAGAGGGGCCAACGTGTTTCAGTAATGCAATGCTGCCAATAACATTTTAGCATTTTGTTTGTGGAACACTTAACAGTGTGCAAAGGAAACACATCGGTTATTTTTAGGAAAGAAAAGCAATGACAAGTGTGTTTTCTAAACCTGTTGGAAATAAACATTCAATATTTTAGGAGCGCAAGAATCAGTGTCAACTCTATGCCTATGAATGCTGTCAAGTCAATGTTAAGGCATTACAATATCCTCAAATATTTAATCACCAATGCAAAATGACACTGACTCACTGCATATGTTTATTAGTGACTCAAAGCAGTGCACATTAATTTAAACAGTACACTTATTAATTAGAAAAAACCCTGTCGAGTTGTGTTTTTCGAAAAGCAGTGAAGGGAACCATGACAGCATGATGATTAGACACTGCCTCTGGAATGAGTCTGGAAGTCTGTTCCGTTGACTCTAGGAGTCCTATGCAGAATGAGTTCACCCTATACTGACCAAGTTCCTATTTGGTACAAAAGATACCAATTTGGCAGTAATAGGCAGCTTCAGGCAGACAGCTGTGTGCAGTGGGAAACACTAGTTTGTGCAGCTTCCTCCTCTAGGTGAGTTGTTGTAGGTCATTCACGAACAGTGTGCATAGCTCAGATCTGATCTGTTGGCTGTGGAATTGCTTAGCTCTATCTTACACATGCTGCTTATGCTGTACAGCATGCAGGTCATCCTGTTTTGTAGCTTCACCAAGTTGATACTTCAATTTTAGGTATGCCTGGTGTTCCTGGCAAGTCCTTCTGCACTCTTCATTGAGCCAGTGTCAACGGTAATGATAGTAGGGGGATATGCCATGCCGTGAGGTCACAGATTGTGTTGGGAAAGATTCTGCTGCTTATGGCCCACAGCGCCTCATGGATGCCCAAGCAAGTTGCTAGATTTGTTTGAAGTCTTTCCCATTTAGCCGTTTTACTTTTAATGGTCACTTTTCCCATCATGGACAAGATGCATGCAGACTGGTAAGGATGAAGTCTAGTATGTTTTTCCAACTTGCTGGGTCCCTCACCATCTACTGTAGACCTACTCCACTAGCAATGTCCTTTAGGACTCAACCAATTAGATCAGTGGCACTGCTGCTGTCGAGCTACTCTTGGTAGTGGACACTGAAATCCCCTACCCAGAATGCATTCTACATCCTTGCCACCTTCAATGCTTCCTCCAAGTACAGTACAGAACAGAACAGAAATTTGTACTAATTCACTAGCAGAGTGCAGTGTGTAGTAATCACTTCATGTCATGGTGAGTTAGGAAACACCCAGGTGACGGTGATGTTTGGAATATCTGGGTCTGTAAGGTAGAATTCAATGAGTATGACACAGCTCTGCCTCAGATTTTAGTAAGGAGGATTTTGTAAGGTCACTAGGGCTGTGTTTGCTACAGTCAATACTGTCGAAAACTGCCAAGTAACAATTCTATTCAAAAAAGGGAGGCAAAAAGTAGCTAACTATAGGTCGATTAGCCTGACAACTATTGTTTTAAAAGTACTGGAATTATTAAGGAAGTAATAGCAGAACATTTGGAAAATTATAATCTAATCAAACAGAGCCAGCATGGCTTCAACAAAAAGAAATCACATCTCTCTAGAGTTTTTCAAGGAAGTCTCAACCAGAGTGGATAGAAGGGAAGCAGTAGATGTATTGCACATCTACGACCGTATGACAGCATGGAAATAGACCATTTGGTCCAAATCATCCATGCCAACCAGATATCCTAAATTAATTCAGCCCCATGTGTCAGAATTTGGCCAATATCCCTCTAAACCCTTCCCATTCATATACCCATCCAGGTGCCTTTTAAATGCTGTATTTCTACCAGCCTCCTTCACTTCCTCTATCAGTTCATCCCATAGATGCACTACCCTCTGCATGAAAAAGATGCCCCTCAGGTTCCTTCAAAATCTTTCCTTTCTCACCTTAAACTTATGCCCACTCATTTTGGACTCTCCTATCATGGGGACCTTGATTATTCATCCTATCCATGCCCCTCATGATTTTGCAAACTTCTGCAAGGTCACCTCTCAGCCTCCAGCATTTGGATTTCCAGAAGGTGTTCAACAAGACCTAACCTCTGTCAGGTGCCTTAAGGTAAATGCTCACAGTGCTGGAGTTAGCAGATTGGCACAGATAGAGAATTCGTCAATGAGCAGGAAACAGCAAGTTCTTTTTCAGCTTGGTGACCCGTGAACAGTAGGGTGCCACCAATATTACAACACTCTGACTTGGAGAAAGGAAGTGAATATACTGCAGCCAAGTTTGCAGACGACACAAAAATAGGTGGAAAGGCATGTTATGAGAGGGGTACAAACAATTGAGAGAGAGAGATATTGGTAGGTAAAAAGTGACTGGGCAAAAAAAAAATGTCAAAAGGAGTATAATGTGGGAAAACATGAAGTTGTTAATTTTGGAAGGGAGAACAAAAGAACAGAATATTATTTAAATGCAGAAAAAAAATGTAAAGGTACTTGGCAGTACTTTTACAAAAAACATAGAAAGCTAGTACGTAGGTGCAGCAGACAATCAGTGAGGCTAATGGCTTATTTCAAGGGGTCCGGGGTTTAAGGGTAGGATAGTCTTACTGCACATATACAAGGTGCTACTGAGACCACATTTGGAATGTTGTGAGCAGTTTTGGTCCCCTTGAGGAATGATATCATTGTATTGTGGCAATTCAGATAAGGCTTACAAGGATCATCCCCAGTATGAAGATATTGCCTTTGCTCATAAGACAAAACAGGTTAGAACTTTACTCACCGGAATTTAGAACAAGAGGTGGTGATCTCATTGAAACACACTGAATCTCACTGAAACTTCAGGGGGCTTGACATGGTAAACGCTGGGAGGAGGTTTCCCCTCAAACTGTCGAGGACCAGATGGCATAGACTCAGAATAAATGGGTGTCAATTTAAAACTGAGATGAGGAATAATATCTTCTCTCAGAGGATTGAGCATCTTCGGAACTCCTTGCCACAGAGCTGTGGGGCGGAGTCCTTGTGTATGTTTAAGGCTGAGCAAGATAGGTTCTGGAGGGGGGTCACTGGGCCCGAAACATTAATTCTGCTTTCTCTCTTCACAGACAAAGCCAGACCTGCTGAGTTCCTCCAGCAATTTCTGTTTCTGTTTCTGATTTACAGCATCCACAATAAAACAAAAATACACCTCAATAAAACAAAACATAACTTTCTACAAAACAAACATTCTCAAAGTGACAGTAGTAGCTTTAAAAAAGTAGAAACTCATATCAAATCAAGTGATTTCTAAAATTTCGTCTTGGCGGTACTTTAACATGGGATCACTGACAACATCATCTAGATTCTCATATTTAACCACATGCACGTGAATACTAGAAAATGCTGTCAGTTTTCCGGTTACAATAATGATAGTGAGCATTAACAGATTTTCCATCAACAAAACTGCCTAAAAGGACGATACATTCAAAGTCAACCTTGCACATTTTTCACTAGCTTTCTAGTGACAAAAGTGACCATTTTCCTGGTAGCTCCTACTTAGGGAGCAACACAATCAGATACGTTGTGCAGTCAGCTCACAAACATCCTCTTCCAAGGTCCTTGATGAAAGCAACAGGTAAAATCAAACATATTACAACCTGAACCTGTCACAGACTAAAGCCCTATCAACTACTTTATACTGGAGAAAAATTGTGACAGTCCTCTATCCATCTTCTATCCGCCTCCCCGTCTCTCCCTATTTATTTCAGAACCCTCTTCCCCTCCCCCATTTCTGATGAAGGGTCTAGGCCCAAAACGTCAAGTTTTCCTGCTCCTATGATGCTGCTTGGCCTGCTGTGTTCATCCAGCCCCACGCCTTGTTATCCAAGATAATAGCAATGTTGCTTCTTACCAGAAACCATAAACTAATTTTGTACAAATTAAACAGTAAGGCATACAGGAATTATGGGACCTGACAAGACATCTATTTGAATACTGACAAGAGAATGATCAGAAAAAAATGATTATTTCAAATGGCTCAGTTGAGTGCCACTCAGATTCACACAGGTGCAACCAGAAAGGAAGAAGAGTTGGTAGATTTATGTCACACCACGAACTCGTTCAAAACTCCCTCATGGGAGACACACAAATTGATGATGACTGCGTTGAATAGCTGCAGCTAATTCTACAGCCCTCATTGAGTACAGAATCTGAAAGCAGCAAGAACAAAACTCAAAAAAAATGGCTGAGGACTGAGTACTGTCCTTTACAATTCCAGTTGATATTATGGGGATAAAGTAATGTTTGTTTTCTTGACATGTAACCTTGCTTACTAAGAAACATTCCAGAAATTCAAACATACTACCCAAGATTGTCCAGGCAGCACCAGAGGAGCAGAAAGGCTGACGTTTCGGGCCGGGACCCTTCTTCAGAAATGGGGGAGGGGGAAGGGAGCTTTGAAATAAATAGAGGCGGAGTGGGGCTGGGAAGAGTAGGAGAGATGGTGATAGTTGAGTGCAGGTAGGCAGTGGTGGGGATTGGTCGGTGAGGTGGGAGGAGCAGATAGGACGGACAGGTTGTGTCAGGTCAAGGAGGCGGGATTGGGAGGGAGGGTTGGTCATGGGATGAGGCTGGGGGTGGGGAGATTTTGAATTTCAAAATCTGACACAACCTGTCTGTCTTCTCTCCTGCCTATCCGCTCCTCCCACCTCACTAACCAATCCCCGCCACTGCCTACCTGCACTCACCTATCACCATCCCACCTACTTTTCCCAGCCCCACTCCACCTCTCTCTATTTATTTGAGCTCCCTTCCCCCTCCCCCATTTCTGAAGAAGGGTCCCGACCCGAAACGTCAGCTTTCCTGCTCCTCTGGTGCTGCCTGGCCTGCTGTGTTCCTCCAGCTCCATACAGTGTTGTCTCTATTTTGGCAAATAGTTACATTTAAATGCCAGGTTTCTAAAGTCAATTCACACAACTTTTAACAAAAAAAAAAACCATAGAAAGGGTCCAGACCCGAAACGTCAGCTTTCCTGCTCCTCTGATGCTGCCTAGCCTGGTGTGTTCATCCTGCTCTACACTTTGTTAACACAAGCAATTCAGTACGTCAGCACAAATGCATACCAACGAGTGCTAAAAACTAACCATAGAGGTGACCAGATTCTGAGACTGAAAACAGTTAGATTACTCAAATAGCAGGGGTTTTTTTTCAGATTCGTTCAGAGCATGAGGACATCACGGGCTCAGCCAGAAATGATTGCCTTTTCTTAATTGCCCTGGAGAAGACAGTGGTGAACAATGGAAGGGGAAGCTAGGTACGTATGCCACAGTGCTGTTAGGACGGACTATCAGGATTTGATGCAGGGACAGCAAAGGAATGGTGAAAAGGTTCCAATTCAAGATAGCCCGCAGCTAGGAAGGAAGCTTGCAGGTGATCTTTCTGTCCATCTACTGTTTAACGTGATTCTAGGTCATGGAGGACGTAGGTTAAGTAGGTGTTGTCAAAACACCTGTGGTCAGTTGCTGCCGTGCATCTATAGTTTCCAATAGTTAGATCAGTGACTGGTTGTTTGCAGAATTTCTAACAGGTAACCACTGGCATTCCTTGCCATGCTGTTGCATGAGATCTGCTTCCACATGCGCGGCAAGAGAAATTACATGCTTTTAATAGGCATTGTTGCATTGCATTTCAGTTTGGTCCAGATGGACTATTATTACAGGGTAAAGCAAGCTTTTTGGTGGCAATGCAAAGAAATATACAATGAACTGGTTACCATGGTGTAATGGTGAGTGCGCTGGTTTCTGAACTCTGGGATTAGAGTTCAAATCTAGGTGTAGCCTTCTTCCTGTTGAAGTGAGTGACGAGCCATGGTAAGTCTCGTTTGGGGTGGCATGGTGGCACAGTGGTTAGCACTGCTGCCTCACAGCACCAGGGACCTGGGTTCGATTCCAGCCTCAGGCGACTGTCTGTGTGGAGTTTGCACATTCTCCCCATGTCTGTGTGGATTTCCTTCGGGTGCTCTGGTTTCATCCCACAGTCCAAAGATGTGCAGACTAGGTAGACTGGCCATGCTAAATTGTTCATAGTGTTCAGAGATGTGTAGATTAGGTGGGTTATAGAGGGATGGGTCTGAGTGGGATGCTCTGAGGTTTGGTGCGGACTTGTTGGGCCAAAGGGTCTGTTTCCATGCTGTAGGGATTCTACAAACTGTGAAGCCAGTATATTACAGCACTAGAAACAAAGAAGGCTATACAGTCAATCACGTGCAAGTGCAAGAGCAGCTGAGCAAGGACCACATGTCTGCCCATAGACCTCACCCTTTTTTTTCCCCCAGCTCCTAGGTCAATGCAGGATGAAGAAAGATTACTGAAAATGCTGTGACACTCCATATCCAATATCCGATTGTCTCAAAGACAAATCACAACCACAAAAAGATACCTCCCACAAAACTACTCTTGAAAGCAACCAGCAACGTTCTGGATGTTTCGGAGCTACAGATCCAGAGGTCTAGCTGAAATGTGACCAACAGAGTGATTTCGTGAGCTACAAGATGAAATGCTAGTGACAAGCGATTAATCTGGACCATCTAAAAAGTAACCTAAAAATATGCAACTTTTATGAGGAATGAAAAAAATGAATTTCCATACACAAGTGTAAAAGATAATAGTGTTTACCTTATATGCCACAAAAGTAGATCTTTAAAGATCCATAGAGTAAAAAAGGAGAATTTAGAATGATAGCATACAATGCGCAGTAAATTCGATGATAGTTTTCCCTTGGCCAGCATGCTTCAGACAAAAAGTTGACATCTGTCTAAAAACTCAACAGTCACCTTCTTCTAATCCTGCACCAAAAAGCATAAGGCCTGAACTGAAGCATCATTTTGTGTTTTCCATCTTCTGCCAAAACATAACATCATTCACAGATGGCATAATAACTAAAGAACTAACGAATGTGGCCACTGACTCTTGATTCAAAGACTTCAGAGCAAAGAAATAATAACGGCAATCCAGCACATACCACTTACTGCTTCCACAGTAGCAAAATGAGTGTAATCTCAGTTTGAAAAAGAAATTATTCAGCAACTACACCAGACCTGAATCAGCTGAACTGCAAACTGCAGAGAAGGGACGAGACTTAGCACATATGATCAGTGTGATGAAAGATTTAAAAGTGATAATGGGTCTGTGGTCATCCCAGTTTAGAAAAAACAAACAAAATTTCTGCCATACTTCGAGTTTGGAGAAAAGTACTAAAAAAGAATGACAAAGTAAAACGGTTCAATCCAGAAAACGTCTGCAACGACCAGAGGTCACGATTAGAGCAATTCAAGAGGCAATTTCAGAAATGTGATGTGACGGAACAAATTGTTGCATTTGTCTCAAGGCCATTCCTTCAAGTTGATATTCATGTGTTGGCTACTAAATCCCACGAGTTATTTGATTTACAAAGCACTGGAGTCAATATGGAGATAGCAGCAATACAATATAATATTGAGCTGAAAGTCACATCAAGGGACAGTGATTTTGAGACTCAAAAATACCCACTTTTATCATCCCACACTTTTCAAATGAAAGTTAACTTTGGCTACACATATCTCTAGGAGAGTGTTCTCCCAAATAAAGATAATCAAGTCCAGGTATCACACTTGCCTGACAGACATTTGATGGACTGTATACAATCAGCAGGCTCAAACTTCAACCTAAAATTTCAAGTCACAAGCAGATGGATGGTAGTCACAGGTGTCACACAGATTTGGTGACCACAGGACAAAGACGAAGTTATAAGCACTTGATAGGAGATTGATATAGCAGTAAAAAATAAACTGTTACGTCTAGCTGTTATGCTGGTAAATCCTGAGTTGCACTTAAATTCAAAAAGTGATTGTGTTTTGGAGACCACTGTTGTGCATGGCACATAATACTGTCACTGTGCTGGACTGTTCGAATGTCAATGCTGTGTTGTCCTGAACGATGATGTGTTTTGAGTATTGTTGGAGTGGCACTCAGCCAGGGGAAGTGGGTGGCAGGCTATCACATGCCTGACTGATATATTAAGGTGGTTGTTAGGCTTTGAGAGAGTAAAAAGAATTACTCACGGCAGAATTCCTAAACTCTGACCTGTTCTTGGAGCCACGGTATTTATATGGTTTCTCCAGTTCAGTTTCTGGTCTGCAGAATGTTGCTAGTAGCGGATTCAGTGGTGGTAATGCACTGAATGTTAATGGGAGATGATTCCAATATGTCTCATTTGATCTGGTTTATTGCCAGTCATTGGTGTGCGTTATAAATGTTACTTGCCACTCAGCACAAGCATGGATGTTTTTCAGGTCTTCCTGCATATGGATAGAAACTGCTTCCGTATTGGAGGAGTCATGGATAGAGCTGAATATTGCATAGCGAACATCTTTTTTAACCTCTTGATGGAAGGACAGTCATTCATAAATCAGCTGAATATAGTTAGATCTGGGACAATACCCTGAAGCTTCAAGGGTTCTTGTGATGCAGTGGAAGTGTCCCTATCTCTGTGCAAAGAGGCCTGGGTTCAAGTCACACAGCTCCAGGGGTGTGTCATAACATATACGAACAAGTTGATTGAAATTATCCACCCTGAAACTTTAGGAGCTGTTATAGTACAGTGGCAATGCTTCCACCTTTGGGCCAGGAGACCCAACTTCAAGTGCCACCTACTCCAGAAGTATAATAACATCTCTGAACAACAGATTGATTAGAACATATCCACCCTGAAGCTTTCCTGTAGTGATCCTCCAAGACTAAGATAACTGACCATCAACACCTGCAACTATCTTCCTTTGTGCAAGCTTTGACTCCAACCAGTGGAGAGTTTTCCCTCAACTGCCATTAACTTAATTTGCTGGGGATCCTTGATGCCATACTCTATCAAATGTTAAACTGAGATCAAGGGCAGCTATACTTACCTCACAGGTGGAATTCAGCTCTTTTCACCACGGCTGAACCGAGATCGGGAGCTCAGCAGGCCTGGTGCAACTACCATTACCTCTAAACTGCGCAGCCACAAAGCCACTTAGAGAGTCCATGCACATTCTGACCAGTATGCTAATAAACTTACTTCCAGTTCCAGAAGGCACCAGCAAGCAGAGATCATGGAGGTCCATTCAGCGGGTTTGAAACAAAAGGATAGAACATAGGGTGAAACCCAAGCCGAGTGCCAACAAGCAAGTATTGCTGAGCATATGACGCTTGGTAGCGCTTTTGACAACACCTTCCATCACTGTGCTGACGACTGAGAGTGGACTGATGGATAGTAGATGCGGGTGTTCCCATGCTATAGCTTTACTGGACCGGATTGGCTACTACGCAGTTAGATCAGAAGCATGCTTGCAGTAGTTTTGCCAAATGAGGAGGGTTTAATTTAATATGCCAGGGGGGTGGGAACTTACGCAAGGACTCAGAAGGAGGGAGAAACAACAATAAAGGTAGAAAAGGGAATAAGAAAAGCGATACGCAGAGAAACCAAGGTCGAAATGGCAGCATGGTGGCTCAGTGGTTAGCACTGCTGCCTCACAGTGCCAGGGGCCTGGGTTCGATTCCCCCTCTGCCTGTGTGGAGGTTGCACATTCTCCCCATGTCTGCATGGGTTTCCCCCGGATGCTCCGGTTTCCTCCCAAAGATGCGCAGGCTAGGTGGATTGGCCATGCTAAATTGCCCATAGTGTTCAGGGATGTGTAGATTAGGTAGGTTTGGGGAATGGGTCTGGGTGGGATTTGCTGAGGGTTGGTGTGAACTTATTGGGCCAAAAGGCCTGTTTCCACACTGTAACGATTCAAAGAAAAAAGAAAAGTAAAATTCAAACAGGGCTCTTGAGAAAAACAGGAACGAGACAAACAAACGTTAAAAAGACTAAGCTTAAAGGCTCTGTCCCTTAATGTGCAGAGCATTTGCAATAAAGAGAATAACCTAATCGCATAGATAGATGTAAACAGGTACAATATAATTGGGATTATGGAGACATGGCTGCAGGGTGACCAGAGATGGGAACTGAATGTCCAGGGTATTCGGTATTTAGGAAGGACAGGCCAAAAGGAAAAAGGTAGTGGAGTGGCATTGCTAGTTAAAGAGTTTACACAATAGTGAGAAAGGATATTTGCCATTATCAAGGACTTTACAGCAGAGCATTTACAAGCAGTGGCAGGATCAAAAAGAGTCAGCATGGATTTGTGAAGGGGAAATAATGTTTGACAAATCTGTTGGAATTCTATGAAGATGTAACTGGTAGAGGTGACAATAGAGAGCCAGTGTGGTATATTTGGACTTTCAGAAAGCATTTGACAGAGTCCCTCATAAAAGATTATTGCACAAGAGTAAAGTGTATGGGATTGGGGGAAATGGATTGAGATGGTTAGAAAACTGGTTCACAGAGAGTAGGAATTAATGGTCCTTTTCAAGTTGGCAGGCAGTGATTAGTGGGTGCCACATGGATCAGTGCTAGGACCCCAGCTGTTCCCAATTTATATTAATGGTTTGGATGAAGGAACAAAATGCAACATCTAAAAGTTTGCAGATGATACCAAGTTGGACGGAAGGGTGAACTGTGATGAGGATGCAGAGATCCTTCAGCCCGATCTGGACAGGTCGGGTGAGTGGGCAAGTCAATGGCTGATGCAGCATAATTTGGAAAGATGAGGTTATTCACTTTGGAAGCAAAAACAAGGAGGCAGATTACTACCTGAATGGCTGCAAATTGGGAGAGGGGCGCACCAGTCACTGAAGGAAAGCATGCAAGTGCAGCAGGCAGTAAAGAAGGCAAATGGTATGTTGGCATTCATTGCAAAAGGTTTTGAATATAAGAGGAAGGATGTGTTGTTGCAGTTATACAGAGCCTTGGTGAGGCCACACCTAGAATATTGCGTGCAGTTTCGGTCTCCTTTTCTAAGGAAGGATGCTCTTGCTCTTGAGGGAGCGCAGCGAAGGTTTACCAAGCTGATTCCAGGGATGGCAGGACTGACGTATAAAGGAGAGACTGACTAGGTTGGGATTGTTTCCTCCGAATTTCAGATGAATGGGGCTGTGGGGATCTCAGAGACTTATAAAAATCCTAACATGAGTAGACAGGGTAGATGCAGGGAGGTTGTTCCCGATGGTGGGTGTATCTACCAGGGGTCACAGTTTGAGGATTCGGGGTAGCCCATTTAGAACAGAAATGAGGAGGCATTTCTTCACCCAAAGAGTAGTGAGCCTGTGGAATTCATTACCACAGGAAATAGTTAATGCCAAAACATTGAAAGTATTCAAGGGGTGGCTAGATATAGCACTTGGGGAAAATGGGATCTCGGATTAGGCTACTGAGTTGAACGATCAACCATGATCATGATGCATGGTGGAGCAGGCTCGGAGGGCCAAACGGCCTCCCCCTGCTCCTATCTTCTGTGCAGCTCTGTTGTCAGGACCTTTACGGGATCCAGCACCTTAAGCTACTTCTTGATATCCCATGGACCAAACTAAGTTAGCTGAAAACTGGCACCTGTGTAGCTGGGGGACCGTGGAAGAAGGCAGAGACGAAGCATTTGATGCTTCCCACTGAAGGGGCTTCTTTAGCACTGATGTATTGGGCTATCACCTCACTGTGGATGGGAATATTTGTTCAGCCTCTTCCTCCTCCAGTGAGTTGTTTAACAAACAATACCATTTGTGTCTCAATGTAGCAAGACTGTAGAATTTAGATATCATCTGCTGGTTGTGGCATTTCTCGTCTCTGTTGTTTGGAATAGAAATAGCCCTGGTGTTGTGGTATCACAATTTTGACACCTCATTTTGAGCTATATCTAGCATAGACTGGGAGATATGCCAAGTCATGAGGTTACACACTGAGATCAAATACAAGCTGCTGCTGCAGATGGCCACAACACCTTGTGTAAATTATGTCTTGAGTAACTCAATCTGCTCAAAATCAATGTATTCAGCATTGCGGTTGTTCCTCACAATATGACAAAGACGCTACTTTCTCTCCACAAGGGCCATGCTGTGAATACACCTACCAATACCATCATGGGCAGATGCATCTGTAATAAATCAATAGGTGAAGACAAAGAACAGCTTTGAATCGACAGTCTATCACTGTGATTAACAATGTTAAGAGCCAATACAATCCTAATAAGTGGTGTGGCTGTAATAAATCATTAGCACCAGCACGAGGAGCTCACTAAATCAGTTAAACATAGCTTTTGGAGGACTTTGAACTTTGGATCTGACTGAGTGCACCTTTCACTCAAGGTTTCCCTTGCGCTATCAAGATACAGATATTTCTGCTATAATGCATGTTTCATTAACGCAAATTGGCTGTAGCGCGATTGATGGCTATTGGACGCTGTTTGGATAATGAGAACTTTCTGCTGTACAGGTATAGCAATTTTCTATAGCACGAGGTCATGCACGAATTCAACTACTGCGCTGTAGGAAAAATACCCGTACTCACACTTAACTAAGGCTTTTACACAGAAACATAGAAAATGGATGCAGGAGACGACCATTCGGCCCTTCGCACCTGCATCACCATTCAGTATGATCATGGCTGATCATGCAATTTCAGTATCCCATTCCTGCTTTCTCTCCATACCCCTTGATCCCTTTAGCTGCAAAAGGCCATGTCCAGCTCCCTCTTGAATATATATCTAATGGACTGGCCCCAACAGCTTCCTGTGGGAGAGAATTCCACAGATTCACAACTGAGTGGAGAAATTCCTCCTCATCTCAGTCCTGAATAGCTTTCTCTTTATTCTTAGACTGCGACCCCTAGTTCTAGACTTCCCCAACATTAGGAACATTCCTCCTGCATCTAGCTTGTCCAGTCCCATTAGGGTTTTACACGTTTTTATGAGATTCCCCCCTCATTCATCTAAATTCCAGTGAGTACAAGCCCAATCAATCCAGACTTTCCTCATATGTCATTAGCTCTGTCATAAATAACTTAAGTTCTAAATTCGGACATTCTACCCTTAAAAAATACTTGCGCTAGTATGTAGAGCTCTTACTTCTGCTAGGAAAATGTTCTTAAGGAATATTTCAGGAAATGAGTTACTGCTGATTACAAAAGGTAAATTGAAGGACAGCTACTCTCCTCAAAGTTAGTCCCCACATATCTGGTGGTCTTTCCCTTTTCCCCTCAATCATCCCTGATACAGAACTGCTGCTCTCCCTCAAATCTTACGAGCAGTCATTCTTACATATTCGCAACAATTCCGTTCCCAACAATCCCCGCGAATGATGGGATTCATGAGTGCAGAGCTCGTTAAAAATAGATTTTGTTAAAAATATCACGGATACACGATTTTTGCCCATGGATGTTGATTTCACGAATAGAGGATTTACTATATAACAAAATAGCCCATAACTTTTAACCATTTACTTGGTAGCACTCAGTTCAGTAATGGAACTTCATGTTGCATGCACACCCTTAGGAAGTATAAATCTCAAAGGCAACCCTTTGAAACAAATTTACAAAGCGCCATTCAGAAACAAAAGATACAAATGTTAATGAACCAGGAATTGATGCAGTTTCCCCAGAGGACAGAAACAATAAACCATTAATTAATTTCCAGGATAAATCAATAATTGTCTTTAGTTCCATTGTGTTGGGAAAACGTCAGTCCTATGTTTTCAAGTAGGTGTGGTCTAAAACAGGTCCTTTTTTTTGTGAAAAAAAGTGCAAAAAATATGCTGGAGAAACTCAGCGGATCCAGGAGCATCTGTAGACAAAGAAACAGATAGAACTAGTCTTCAGAACTGAAGGAGAGTTGTACTGGACTCAAATTTAACCCTGTTTCTCTGTCCAGACCTGCTGAGTTTCTCCAGTATTTTCCATATTTGCTTCAGAATTCCAGCATCTGCAGTATTTTGCTTGTATCTTTCGTGAACATATGAAAATGAAATAGAACAAGATACTCTGACTTGAGTTTTTGATGGAGGACAATTTTATCCAAATTCATAAGTTTAGAATAGAGGGTAGATTATAAATATTTTTAAACCGAGCAAGACAACCTGCTGAGAGAAGTTGCCAACATGTTCACTATCTGTATTGTTGCACAAAGATAGTTTATATAAACTAAGGCTAATCATAACCATTGCTTCACATATTCACTTACACGTTAATGGAATGAAAAAAAATTCATGTTAAACTCATGCTACCTCAGATTTTTTAGCTTATACTCAAAGTTTCATAGGATGTTGGCACTTGTTAAAGACAATTAAAATTAGCCCTATAGTTACATCTCAATGACATAACTGTAGTTAAACACTGAGGCCAAAATACAAGATGTCTTTACAGGAGCAACTAGTATTACTGCATGTACCGGAACAAATACCATAAGCAAATTTGTAACCATGTCAGATTGAAGATTCATTACAAGAGATAGCATACATATTTTAAAAGGGGAATGGAGCTGTCAGGATACAGACAATCCAGCGGACAGATTAGAGTTGGGACAATGGGGCGGCATGGTGGCTCGGTGGTTAGCACTGCTGCCTCACAGCGCCAGGAACCTGGGTTTGATTTCACCCAGGTAACTGTGTGTGGAGTTTGCACATTCTCCCCATGTCTGTGTGGGTTTCCTCCCACAGTCCAAAGATGTGCAGGCCAGGTGGATTGGCCATGCGAAATTGCCCATAATGTTCAGGGGTGTGTAGATTAGGTGGGTTATAGTGGGGGGGATATCCGAGGGTCAGTGTGGACTTGTTGGGCCGAGAGGCAAGTTTCCACACTGTAGGGGTTCTATGATCTCTTCTATGGATGATTGGCTGTATAGCGTTAGTATAACTCAAGAAATCATGTGTGAAACCCTTGCTTTCCATGCATCATTTAGGTCCAGGAATCAACACGCATATTACAGATATCATTCAACAAAGAAACATGAAGCAGTGCATTTCAAGAAATAGAATAGTGGAAGTCGTAGACTATTAGAATGTGTATAAGCACAATGGAAGAGAGAGAGAGATCTGGAAATACCAATACACAAATTTTTAAATCATGGAAACGCAAGTAACAGATAGCACAAAAGGATAAGGGAATACTGGATTTCAAGAACCTAATAATTTTCTATTAAAAAAAAGGGGGAATTTATTATGAATTTGTATAATTATAATTTATTTTTTCATGAAAAGTTGAGACCTAGCCTAGTCATCCTTCCCTGAAATGGGCAAAATTAAAAAGATTATATCCATCACAAAAGGGGATAAACAGGATCCTGAACATCGAAGACCGAGGTATGGCCCAGTAGAAATTTTAAAATTTATGAAATGTTGTGACAGATTAAGCAGTGTTTCTATTTGCAGAGAACAGCAATAGAAAAGACAATCAATAAAATATAGTGAGATAACAAGGTGTAGAGCTGGATGAACACAGCAGGCCAAGCAGCGTCAGAGGAGCAGGAAGGCTGACGTTTCGGGCCTAGACCCTTCTTCAGAAATGGGGGAGGGGAAGGAGGTTCTGAAATAAATAGGGAGGGGGGGGGGGGGGGGGATAGAAGATGGATAGAGGAGAAGATAGGTGAAGAGGAGACAGACAGGTCAAAGAGGCAGGGATGGAGCCAGTAAAGGTGAGTGCAGATGGGGAGGTAGGGAGGAGATAAGTCAGTCCAGGGAGGACGGACAGGTCAAGGGGGCGGGATGAGGTTAGTAGGTAGGACTCCTCCAGTGTCACAATGATGCCACCCAGAAACCAAAGGAACAGCACCTCATATTCCGCCTTGGAACCAGACAACCCAATGGTCTTTACATGCTTCAAAATCTCCCCACCCCTGTCCAGCACCCCTCTCATCCCCGCCTCCTTGACCTGACCATCTTCTCCCCCACCTATCCGCTCCTCCCACCTCACTGACCAACCCCCACCCCCACTTCCTACTTACATTCACCTCTACCAGCTTCATCCCTGCCTTCTTGACCTGTCCGTCTTCTCTCCACCTATCTGCTCCACTACCCACCTTCTATCACCGCCTCCCCCCTCTCTATTTATTTCAGAACCCCCTTCTCCTCCCCCATTTCTGAAGGGTCCAGACCCGGAACATCAGCTTTCCTGCTCCTCTGATGCAGCCTGTCCTGCTGTGCTCTTCCAGCTCCACACCTTGTTATCAATTTCCACCATTAGCAATGGTGAGATTTGAATCCAGGTCCGGAGGGTGCCTGAGGGTTATTGGATTACTAGTCCAGTGATATTACACTGCACCACTGCCTCCCTAATCACATGAGTTAGACTTTTGGATGGCAAGAGAATCAAAGGTTATAAAGGAACAGAAAAGGAAGTAGAATTAAAGCCATGATCAAATCATCTATGATCTTATTGAATAGCAGAGCAGATGAGAGGTCAAATGGCCAACTCCTGCTCCTATTTATGCACTTGAATGTACTTCATGCAGCAAATAGTAAATATTCCAATTTTATGCTGCTCCATTAGGGATTTCAACTAATAATCCCTGTACCCATAATTATTGGATATATACTTTGAACCCATATCACCCTGAAAATGAACCATAACAGAGGTTCTTTTCACTTATTACAGGTTCCAGAAAATCAGAAAGGTGGGTCTTGGCTTGAAGAGTTAAAGCTGCAATTATCACATAAATAGAGCTGACACCAGTACAGTTCAATAAACAGTTGTCACAAAGCTCATGATCTGCTGGGTATTACTATCCATTCACCGAGTAGATAAAAGGTTTTGGTTTTAGAATAAATGTTTATATTTCAAAATAATATGCCAAGAACTTGACACAGATATATATCACAGCACAATGAATTAATTACTTTTAATATAACATTTGTTAGATGTATAGAGGAAACAACACCTCACTAATATCAATGAAAGGAAACTTGACAGCGTTAACTGAAAGCAATGTTTATTTAAGCAGTCAATTATAGTTATTTTAGTCAACGTACTCAGGCATGCCACAATTCCAGGGCAGGACTTACACAGTTAATGGTCAGGTTCTGGTGAGTGTTGCCGAACAAAAAGAGACCTTCACAGTTCCTTGAAAGTGGAGTAACAGATAGACAGAATGGCGAAGGCAGCGTTTGTTACGCTTGTCTACATTGGTTAGTGCATTGAGTGTAGGAGTTGGGAGGTCATGTTGCGGCTATACAGGACATTGGTTAGGCCACTTTTGGAATAACACATTCAATTCTGGTCTCCCTGCCCCAGGAAAGATGTTGTGAAACTTGAGAGTCCAGAAAAGATTTACAAGGATGTTGCCTTTCATTGCTATTAGAGAGATGTTGTTTCCTTTGTACATATAACTCTTGTTAGATGTTCAAAGTAATTAATTAATTGTGTTGTGATATATATCTGTGTCAAGTTCTTGGCATATTATTTTGAAATATAAAATTTTATTTTAAAACCGAAACCTTTTCTCTACTCAGTGAATGGATATTAACACCCGGCAGATCATAAGCTTTGTGACAACTGTTTAGTGAACTTTACTGGTGTTAGCTCTGCTTATGTGATAATTGCAGGTTTAACTCTTCAAGCTAAGACCAACATTTTTGATTTTCTGGAACCTGCAATAAGTGAAAAGAACCTTTGTTATAGCTCATTTCAGGGTGATATGGGTTCAAAGTATATACCCAATAATTATGGGTACAGGGATTATTAGTTGAAATCCCTAATGGAGTAGTATAAAAATGGAATACTTACTACTTGCTGCATGAAGTACATTCAAGAGCAAAAATAGGAGCGGGAGTTAGTCATTGACCTCTCATCTGTCCTGCCATTCAATAAGATCATAGCTGATTTGATTATGGCTTTAATGTTGCCAGAGTTGGAGCATTTGAACTATTGACAGGGGCTGAACAAGCTGGGCTATTTATTTTCCCTGGAGCAGAGACTGAGGGGTGACCTTATACAAGTTTGTAAAATCAGGATGGACAGGAGGAACAGTCAAGGTCTATTTTTCAGGGTAGGGGAATCCAAAACTAGAGGGTATAGGTTTACGGTGAAAGGGGAAGGATTTAAAAGGGACCTAAAAGGAGACACATTTTCAGCAGAGGGTGGTGCGTAGATGGAATGAACTGCCACAGGAGGAGGAGGAGGCTGGTACAATTACAACTTTTAAAAGCCATGAATAGGAAGGGTTTAGAGGGATAGTGGCCAAATGCTGGCAAATGGGACTAGAATCATTTAGGATATCTGGTTGGCATGGACAAGTTGGATCAAACGGTCTGTTTCCATGCTGTACATTTCTATAACTCTATAAAATGAATACATTGCCACAAAGAGCATTGGTGCCAAGTCAAACTACAAAACTATTCTGATTGCCGTGGAAGAGGCATCATGACAAGGACCAAAGGGCAGCCTTAGATCATGTTCTCAGGGTGAATAGAAATGGGCAACAAATGTAATTTCACCCACCTTATCAGTTGAAGAAAAACAGGTGAAAACTGAAAACTAGGTCAATAGCTTCCATTTTTGTTCATTTATAATTAAAGTAAGGACTGTCAAAACTCAGACTTGAACTAGAACTTGCACTGCATATGTTCAAGTGAATCTCACCCTGCTCACTCAATTACCTCAGTCCTTATATTATGGGCAAAGCTTTCAGCCATCTTCAAAACCGAATGCCTGCTATGTGAAAACATGTGCATAAAACCCTAAACTGTACTTTTGGTCATCTCCCTTTAACATCAGATTGTGATGTCAAAGAGACCCTGCAAAACCAGAGTCAATGGGAATTATGGTGAACACTCTCCACTAGCTGAAGTCATGCCTGGCATACAGGAAGATAGCTGTGGCTATAGAAAAGTCAGTCATCTCAGGTA
Source organism: Ginglymostoma cirratum (assembly GCA_024137785.1). NCBI lineage: Eukaryota > Metazoa > Chordata > Chondrichthyes > Orectolobiformes > Ginglymostomatidae > Ginglymostoma > Ginglymostoma cirratum. Next base: position 8,927,245 of record JAHRHZ010000079.1, on the reverse strand, counting down.
TACGACATCTGTGCAAGAATTCCTCAGGGTAATGTCCTAGACCCATCCATCTTCAGCTGCTTGATCAATGATCTTCCCTCCATCATAAGGTCAGAAGAGGGGATATTCACATAATGTTCAGTATTATTGGCCACTCTTCAGACGTGAAGCAGTACATGTCCAAATGCAGCAAGATTTGGACAAAATCCAGGCTTGCGTTGAAAAGTGGCAAGTAACATTTATGCCACACAAACGCCAGGCATTAACTATTTCCAATTAGAGAACAACCGAACCACTACAGCTGAATAGTCAATTGAGTTACCACCACTAATTCCCCAGACTATTAACATTCAGGGGGTTACAGTTGATTAGAAATTGAACTGGACTCACTGTATAAACTCAGAAGCTAGGAATACTGCAGCAAGTAACTCAACTTCTGACTCTCCACAGCCACATCAAAAGAGGCCAGTCAGCCACTCGTATCTGATTGATAAATACATACATGCATAAGAAAAGCTCTGTAGACTTGCATAAAGTAAAATTTCAGCTGCAGGTCTAGCTAAGGTTGAAATGAGTTGGGGGTTTTGTCTTCATCACCAATCCAGGCAGTAAATTTCAGATGCCCACCACCCTTCAGGTGAGAACGTTTCTCACATGTCCCCTCACCTATTTCTACCACATCTGTGCCCTTTGGTAGTTGATTTCCCTATTTGGGAAAACAGGTTTTGCCCACTGTAACCAGGCCCCTCATAACTTCATAATTTTATTCCCCTTATATAAATCACAAATTCCCTTCCAATAAATTTAGCTTGCACAAGAAATGTCTGTTAACATTTGGAATTTTCTTGCCCAAATAGCAGTGGAGGTTGAGGTTATTCATTGAATATATTTCAGGTTAAGCTAGACAGATTTTTGGTTCACAAGGGAGTGAGAGTCGTTGGGGCAAGGGGGACGGTCAGGAAAGTGGATCTGTCATGATCTTAATGACAGAAGTGGCTCGAGGGGCTGATTGGTCTCGTGCTGTTCCTATTTCTTATGATCTTATGAGTTCACATCCTTAACTTTTACCAAAACACAGACTTTTTCTTAAAAGATGAAATTCCATGAATACCAATGATATAATTCATTTGCCTATTACAATACAATTACTTCAGGATGAACACTGACCAAGTAACCAGATGACCTTCTTGCTGGTCTTCAAAATGCTGTCACAAGACCCTTGCGTCCTCTTGAGTTGGAAGTTTGGGTCTTAGTTTAAAAGTTTCATACAAAGACAGCATATTAATAATGCAATGATGAATGCTCTATAACTTAGTTGTTCACAGCAATAACAAAAAATTGGTATTCAGTAGAGTACATCCCTCCATGTGGCTGTGTTAACTCCACATTATTACAATTACATAGCAGTTCCTGAGACTTTTCCCTGCTCAGTTGATGTCCTGTAGCCACAAAGCTGGAAAAATAAAATTTGTTTATGGAAAGGGATGATAGGAACTGCAGATGCTGGAGAATCCGAGATAACAAGGTGTAGAGCTGGATGAAAACAGCAGGCCAAGCAGCATCTTAGGAGCAGGAAGGCTGACGTTTCGGGCCTAGACCCTTCATCAGAAT
>JAHRHZ010000079.1:8901060-8920655 GCA_024137785.1 Ginglymostoma cirratum | reverse complement strand
TTGACCTGTCCGTCCTCCCTGGACTGACCTATCTCCTCCCTACCCCCCTACCTACACGCTCACCTTTACTGGCTCCATCCCCGCCTCTTCGACTTGTCTGCCTCCTCTCCACATGTCCTCTCCTCTATCCACCTCCCCCTCCCTCCCTATTTATTTCAGAACCCTCTTCCCCTCCCCCATTTCTGATGAAGGGTTTCGGCCCGAAACGTCAAGTTTTCCTGCTCCTATGATGCTGCTTGACCTGCTGTGTTCATCCAGCCCCATGCTTGTTATCTAGGAGAGAGAACCATTATATTTTTGGCTACCAGCTCCATCATGGAGCTTGGATTTTAATGTGAAACCTGCATGTGTGGCCCATCTCAGCATAATTTTATATCAAATGGAAACAGAAAATGTTTAAATGTCCAACAGGTCTGACAGCATCTGTGGAGAGAAACACAGTTAAAATTTTAAAATCAATAACTTTTTTCAGAATTTTGTTTAGGATTCCAAACAAAAGTCATTGATCTGAAATATGAACTATTTTTCTCTCCAAGAATGCTGAATATTTCCACTTTTTTCTGCTTTTTCAAATTCACAGCACCCACGGTATGCTTTCAATCAAGAAAAGTACCTTGTGTTTTACTCATTAATCCAAAAATGAGTCACTTTTAAATAGTAACCATTTACTGTCCTGGATCTCATCCAATTGCTTGGTCATATCCAAGCTTCAATACACAAGTGTTGAAAATCAATTTTCAGTCACATCTTCTAACTAATTCCAATCATCAAATCCTCACCCGCACGTGAGATGATTCAAGAGACGTGGCCAAATTTTCTTCTTATCACTCAATTGTGTTGAGGTACATTGTGGTAAACCAACTCAAGAAATCAACTTACTCAGTACATCAATGAGTACTAAAGTTAGACACTCCAAAACCTTATAGTTGCACCCCTCACTGACCCACTGGAGAAACATTTTACATCATTTTTATCCATACAAATCCTTGAACAAAATGTTTTATAGTGCATCCAATTTCTTTAAATAACTTTAGATTTCACAATAAATGTGACAAGTTTGCTCTGCTTTTTCTCAGTGCTGTGCGATATAGTATTTTATAGCAATTGTTACATTTGTGGGTAGGAAACAGCCAATATTTTTCTTAAATCATTTATTTTTTTGTAATTTTTATTACAAAGAAATCATTACTTTATTTGGACTTTTGGCAAATTATACAAAAAGCACACAATTCCAGTATAAAGTTCATAATTTTTAAAAATAGTTACAGAATCTAAAGCATGTACACTTGATGGTAGATTGCAGAACCCTGGGATGCATTAATTTCCTGAACACTCCACAAAACTCAGGGCCATACCTATGACGTAAAAATGATTGGTGCCAAGTACACATTACAGCCTAATAATATTATTTGCTGCAATGGTTCAGAAAAAGATCTTTTCACACAAAAAAATGCACACAAAATTCAAATTTGGATACTTAATCATATTACACAAAACAAAGTCTTCCTGGAACACCTACAAAATATAGATATGTCCTACCCACGTATATATTGGCTCTTTTTTGTATTTGCAATTTGATGCGCCATTCATTACCACTACAAGACAATGTTTCAAAGACTTAAAAACCTGTCCATTCTCAAAATGAATCGAATTCCTCTGCATATTTTAAAAATTAATTAGTCTATCAAAAGGCACATTCCACATCCAAAGACATCTGGATGATACAGTATGGAACTGCGTGCAGAGAGGGGGAGACAGACAACGTGGGCAACGATCCAAAAATGCCAGTGCTTTGGCAATACAACAGAAGCCAGTCAATACCAAAGCTCAACACCACGCAAAAGAACAGAAATGCTCCTTTCCGACTATTACTGCAATTTATTGAACGTTCTCTGCATTCTGTAGCAAAAAGAAATAGAAAGTATTTGCAATGTCAAACAAGTACGACAGATATGTCCTACTTCACGTTGCAGTGGTTCTACAATTTGCAAAAAAGCTACATCTCTTTACGATACTGCCGTCTTTATATCCAACTTACACAGTGATCGAAAAGCGTTTTTTTTCCAGTCAGATTTCAAACCCCAATGCATCGGCTGAGCCAGCTTTATGAACGAAGAACGTTACAGTTCAACCTTCACTGCTCTGCCTTCTTTCTACTTCACTAGCTGTTTGAAAACCAGTGCACAGCTTTTCGCGATTTCATTGACAGTTCCTCAAAAGAAAAAAAACATCTACGATTCAATCCATCTCTTATCATTTAAACCCGCCTTACAAGACAGAAGGTGCGCTACTCGACGTTAAAATAAAAAAAAGCAAAACTCAAACCATCTCTCTTACCTTTTAACTTCTTCCTGAGGCTCTTTGGCAGCTTTAAACTCGGGGTCTCTGAAAGCGTCGGGGGGGCGGGATAAGGAGAAAGAGGAGGAAAAAGAAGCCTTTTTTTAAAGAGACTCATACATTTGGCAGATCTGAAAACACGTACGGCGGCTGACAGCTGCAGTCAGGATCGGGCAGGCGATCGACAGGAGCGGGGGCTATTTGTATACAAACATACGGGGAAAGGAAGAGGCAGCTAGCAGCAGCAGCAACAGCAACGCAAGCCCGCCCTGCCTCCCCGTCTCTTCCCCCAACCCAGCAGCAGCCTCTAGACGGCACAACACATACACAGACACCCCTAGCAACAGCCGACAGGTACAAACCTCATCAATTTAAAGTGCAAATAGAAGGGGGGAGGAAATATCCAACAGTAGACAAAACAACGTCAGAGTGGGGTTGTCGAAGAAGGGAGGGGGGTGGGGAAAGGGAAAAGTTGAGCTAGTCGCTCTCGCCGTCAGTAAATTATCAGTAACGGTACTGCTGCAGCAGCCATTTTGTTGTAACTGACAAGAGAAGGGTAATCGTGCTAAGGAAACGACCTCTGACCCTATCTGCCTGACATGTGATCATAACGAACCAGCTTTCCCTCTCTCCTCCTGCCCTAATCCCGCGGCTCGCGCCCAACCGTCCCGCCTCTTCGGGTTACCATGGCAACCCACACCGGCCTATCACTGCGGCTGCTACAATGTCACGTGACCGCTACTGCGACCGCAAACTTTCTTTATTTTGAGTGGGGCTGGGGGCTGGGCATGATTGTGGGGTTTTTTTGCGTTTGGTCCGGGGTTTCAGACCTGTTCGTCAGACCTTCCTGCTGCCCTTAAACCGCCAAAACAGGGAAGAGAGGAATAAAGAGACAACAGGTAAACACCCGGGGATGGGAAAGGAAATTGATAATAATAATAATAACGATGAATGCCATAAAACTTCCAAAAAAAAAGATAGGGCCCGTCTCAACCGTTACTCCTGTTTGCCAAATCCAACCAATAGGGTAAAGGCGCTCACGGCACGTGATCGCGTCCCCGTGAACGCTGGTTGCCCCGGTAACGGTTCTGCCCCAATCATCTCGAAAAGCCACCGCAAACTAGCCTGTCCTCAACATATACAAACGACCCGGTAATTGTCAATTGTACAGGATCTGATACAGCTCGACACCATCTACTTAATAGGTACAGAGCTTATCTAATTTGACCCAGTGAAATAACCCAATCAAAATCAAATATATTAAAGCTGAATTGGCACTCCACTGTGCAGCAGCAGCAGTAGTAAATACCATTCAGAAATACAGCCTCTATTCCAGTCTCTTCGGCAGACCACTTCATAGCCTGGATTTGGAAAATAGATTGTATCTTTCTTTCAAAAACAATAAAGTAGTAAAACTTTTATCTTTGAGTCAGTTTGTCTTTGTTGATTATTTTTGTCTAATGTGACAATCACAATGAAACATTTGTGATCAAAGTGCCGGGAGACAAAAATGGCATTTCTTGAGACAAGTATTCCAAGAGCTTGGGCAACAAAAACCCAATAAGGTGGTCATAATAGTTCTTTGAATTTCAAAAGAATCAGATTAATTTTTTTTAAATGTAAAGATTTTAAATTGAACCTGCTGTCCTGATCTTCCGCCATCCCTTCACCTCAAATCTAGAAGGCACTGATTCTGTAGTAGACTTTGATTTTGTAGGTCCAAATCACATTCCAGTATTTCACACAAGTGATTTTTATACATGTAAGCCTAAGCAGTCAATGTAAGACAATTGCAGGAATAGCCACAGCAAAGCACCAGACTAAAACCATACCAGTCCACATTGCAGCCAAGATTGATGGGTGGCAATCAGGGAAGAACATCCCAATCGTTCTTCACCCACAAATAATATAACTAATTGTGACACTCTGGTCAGAGATCACATAACTGAACACATACCAGTGACTTGGGATCTTTTTGCTTTGTATGGTTCAGCTACTCACAAAATAAATACATTGTGCCATTGTACAGCCCTCACTAACATGTTTGAAAATGAGGATTTATTTATTTTACCCTTATCATTACCTGTTCCCTAACAGAGCACAAAACCTCCAAGGCTGTCAACAACAATTTTGTAGAAGCTGCTGAAAGGTATATGACAATAGTCTAAGATTACTTTTTCTGCAATTTTTTCTCTTTCTCACACCCCCTCACTACCAAACACAGATATGCCACGTGAGGGTCACAGATGTGAACTGGTAGATTTGGTTTATGCTGTGCCATCAGGACAGCAAGCAATCTTCTCATTGACTTTGGAATGAAGTTCCATGTAGCAGGGGATCCTCTCAAAATATGTCTATTAGTTACCATTGATTTGCACAAGAGTTTATTTGTAAAGAACTTGAGAATTTTTTGACAATTTTTTTCCTGCTGAGATTTATCATATTTGTTGTAAAATCTCAATGGGAAACTTGGTCTAATGTCTTTTGAGCAGTGTGTAAGTGGACAAGGAACACTAAATTCAATGCTGGTGTGTGGACATAATCCCAGAGAAACCCCTTGACTAATATCAGTGAAGTCCACCTGATCCACCATGTCTTAATTGAGTGTCACTCAAGGATGTAAAGAGGAGACCTACAGTTATTCAAAAATAAAGAAGACCCTTTAAATACAATAGGCAGTATATTTATAGAAGTAAGTGGTTTACATTTACTTTGTCCTAAAATATACCTTATTAACTTTATAGCCATGAATTTTTGGCTGCTAAAAGTATTTCATGACTTTTTATGCTTTTTTAAAATTATGAAATAGTCTTTAGTAACTTGTTTTCCCAAAACTTGAAAAATGTGTTTCATAAAAAAAAGCAGCTCTTTTATTTTAAGTTCAAGTAATTGACATTTTGAAAGTGAACATGTACCGTACACAAAAATAGCTTATGAATGTGATTGTTTTATGAACAACAATGTAGTGACATTCTGTTAAATTTTACTGATAGTGAAAAATACTTTAGATATCTACATTGAAAGGTAAGTCATTTAATTACACATAAAATTACATTCTCAAAGAGCCACTATCAGCATTCTGAATGGCTACCATGGCAAGGTGCATCAATGCACACTATCTAAGAATGTGAATTTTAGAACCTAGATGATGTTCTTTGAGAAATTCCCTGTAGAATCCACTTATTGCTGATGCAACATTATCAATTTTAAGTTAAAGATGATTCAAAATATTGTTGGTGAATAAGATCATTAAAAAAAAACAATAAAACGAACAGATTTCCAAATAAGTTTGAATCAATTTGCATGTTCATATCAAGATTCAAATTTTTAATTAGTGTTTTCAGTACAGTGTTAAATAATTATTGGCATCATAAAATCTTTGATATGCACACACATTTTGTTTACTAAAATGCAAGCAATCACAGTTTTCTTATTAGCTAGCTGACTTATAATAGAAAATTAAATATTTTTGGAAGCTACCCAAAGAGGGAGCAAATTGAAAAGCAATAATTTAAGACAATCTTCTAAATTGTTGTTTTGAATATGGCAAAGAAAAGCAAACCTGAATAACAAGCTTATGGTGCATCTTTAAAATGAGCTGCAACACTGGCATAGTGATATAATGCATTTCTGTTCAGCGTAACTGTTCCATGGAAGTTCAATTCCCACACAGCCAGTTTATAAATTTTGTTCACAAAATCACTGGAAAGAATCAAATATAGTGAAGAAAGGAAAGATGGAGTTTGACCGTTAGGTGTTTAAAGAGTGGCATTGATATGCACTTAGTGGCAAGCTGCATGCCTTCTTCATCAGAATAATGCAAAACACATTAAGATCTTCAAAAAGGTAAGTCTTAAAAATTAGCAATGGGAAAATTATAAATAAAAGCCCATAATGGAATTGATCTGCATTAGTGGAAAAGGCAAACTCAAATCACCATAACACATTACCAGCAACATCAGATATCAAAAAGTATATACATATATTCTTGTTCCAAATTGTTTTTGAATACAATTGAAAAAATTGCGATTGAAGGGTGCAAACCTACAGGTATAAGAATACATACTTAAAATAAGTTGCAAGTTACTGTGTACCAAATTTTCAGTGTTTTGTCAGGATTTAAAAATTTTAAATCAATATCTGTGACCTTTTTTTAACTAAAGAGAGTGAGGTAGAGAAAAATCATCTGATTTGAAATTAATTTATCATTTTATTCTGACAATACACCAATTAACACTAGTGATTGAACTTGCACATCAGTTTCAACAAATTAAAGCAAAGGAATCTTGAGTTCTCTAGCTAAATGAGGTTAGATTATACCTGGTTTCATATAATATTTCTAAATTAGGTAAACATGTAGCTTGCCTGAGCTAGATATTGTTTGTTGTGTTCAATTGTACTGGGTGAATGCATTAGCTGAGCTGATTTATAATTCTTCCAAGGGCACTGCAGGGATTCCATAGAGACCAACGCGTTCATAAATAGAAAACAACTGTCTAGCAGAAATAAGAGGTGGCACATAGCAATGCCAGTGTAGTGTAGACAAACTGGTTACTGCCAGTTTGATAAGATAAAGCTCTCTAATGTTTCAGCGATAGTCTACATATCTCACATGACTATCTCTTTCTAATATGGATTACCAATTCAGCTTCAGTTCCCTCAGCAACTAATGAACAAGCTGTAAAATCAATAACTGCAAAATGTGGATTTGTGTGCTTTCTTTGCAACAAACAGTAAATGGTATGCAGGCAGCAGAATGCTCAGGTGGGGGTGGGTTGCATGAACCCCCAGAGGCCAGTGTATTTGTCATTTGGCAAACCAAGATAGATGTAGAGCACAAATTCATCAAAGCTTTCTCCAAAAGAAACACAATTCTTGTTCTAGTGTTATACTCCATCTATCTAGAGTCTGAAAAATGAATAAATAATGAACTATTCAGTTCACATCGCAGGGACAAGCAACATACAGTGGTACAAAATAAGAACTAGATAAAGAACACACAATAATCTTTTGTCATGAACAATAATCTTTGTCAATATTTTAGTGAGTTTCAGAGCTGTCATAATGTTACGTTTTGTCAAGATTCCAATTCTAAAATATTCAAATTCAATCACAAATAAAGAATTCAATAACATTTTTCAGTTTATGTTTTCACTACTGCCTTGAGCATGGTCCAAACGCTAACATTTCAGTACTCCATACCAGCACAAATTGTATCTGATGTTGCAGATGAAATGATTTTAAGCGTATTATAGCTGTGAGGAATGGGAGCATAAATAAAACATTTATTTATGCAGAAGGACTATATAATTAATTACTTTCAACATTAAAGTTCAGTATTGAACTCAAAGGATGATTTTTTTTAAAAAAAATGAGATATCAGTTTTTTTGCACTGAGTGGCTTTGTCTACAAACAGCAGAGCAGCTCAACTTATCGAGGCAACGTCAACACTGCAGTGCCGGCTCCTTTGTTTCTCCACCAGTGACAGAGCCAGGATCTAACATCTCATAAATTATATCAGTGATTGACAATGATGGCACTGTTTGTAAACATAGACAGGGATGCCAAATATTGTAGCCTATTAAAAATGAAGTAGCTTTACAACTAAATGACCTAGAAGTACAGCATTTGGAATGCAGACATTTTAATGTTAAACTTTAAATAGACAAATAGTTAAAGTGCACAATAGCTGTCAGATATGAGAAGAAGCCAATATTTTAATACATTGGTCTGATTATTGTCGAACTATTGCTTTTCCTTTTTATCCATTTTAGTAAAGAAATCAATATGACCAGCAGTCTGTGATATAAATTGTCATCAGTTAGTCAATTAAATAAAACATGAAATGTAAAAGCTTTGCTGCATTAAAGGTATGAACTGTAGTTGTTGGTTCAGTTAAAGCAATGGAGAAAGTTTACAAATAACCCTCTTTATAAACATTGCATTAATTGTGTCTGTAAAATTGTATTTAAAGCATTTTTTATTTCTGTTTAAACATTTCTACTCTTGATCATTTAAGCAAACAGCAGCTGTAATACTTTAACTGCTACTCATGAGAAAGAACTGAAATCGATTCTACGCACTACTCTGTCGGTGACAATGTTCCTGCAATATGAGCAATTGTGGTACAATCTCCTTTATCCTTTGTGGAAAACTGAACTTTGACAGGCATGAAATAGTTTTCTTTATGTTAAAAACACATACATCATCGAAGAGCTGCCTTATTTGATTTTATTGAGCACATTTCTTTTTTTATTGAAACAATTCAGCTTTGTAATTGCTGCAAATTGAGACATGAACTGCATTTACTTGCAATGAATTATTTTCACCTTTACATTTCTGCATTGGGTCACTTCTGTATGTGTGAAATTCTTGTCATAGTGTACTTCATGTCTATGATTTTAAATTAATTTCTTAAAACGTCAGCTACTGTTTTGATAACCCTAAAACCTAAAACCTACTACAAAGGCTAAATCAAAGGCAACATATTTGACTTCATCAAAACAAGTAAATTGCAATGAAACATAATCACAAACAGATTATGAACAAATCTGATATCCTTTCAGAGATGGCTGAGAAAAGGTATCATAGTAGAAAAATTTGTCTTTTAATGAAATCTAGTTTATCTGTAATGAACACGTCAGTGAAATATTGTACCACTTTAACTCTTTAATTGCTGAATTTATAGATCTTTATAGATTTTACAGAACTTATAGATTTTTAGGAGTGATGTTTTGCTTTCCTTTGTTATTTCCTCGTCACTTCACACAGCATTCGCTGGTCAAAGGGGTGTTAAACAGTTTGCTCCACAGCTCCTGCCAGTGTTCTTCTCTAATCAACTGTTAAGACAAGCACCAGAGTGCCTAGGGTTACTTGGCCTCTGACTCTGTTGCCTTCTCCTCTAGGGTAAGCTTTTGCATCTCACAAGCAGTTTTCCTTAAAGGTTCAAACTAAATTTAGAGATTGATTTTTGCCAGCCTGCATAGAATGATCAGTCCTGAAACTGGATGGTGCTGTTCTCTTTTCTCAGCCTGCTAAATGTATTTCTAAGCCTCCAACTGCACACTCGGTATGGACCAGAAGTGCGCTAACTTAATATGTTGATGTAAGCCACATCTGCATTGTTGGTAATCCTGAATACAACTAGTGCTGGGCTTGCAATATTCATGAAACAAAGTTTAAATGCAGCCTATACTCAGTCCTTAATCAAGAAATAGGTGCATTCAGATACCTAACTATATCTAAGAGGTGTGCACATGACAAGGTAGATTGTTCTTCCTAGGTTTTGAAATAAGTAGTCGCTGCAGTGCCCTCCTTGGAGATTGTTTGTAAATGTCAGGAAGTTGACTATGATCAGGTATTGTTAGCCTAAACTGTGCGGAGTTCAGGCAAGAAAGGGAAGGTGGAGCAGAAGCTCAACAAGGTAAGTAGGTTGTCCAGGAGCAGAAGCAGGACAAGCAAGCAGAAGTGTTACAACCAGACCCCGGGCAAAGTTTCCCAATTTGTGGCAGTTCCAGATGGGATACCACACATATCCTTGGTAAGGAAGGATGAACTTGCTTCCCTTCTTTATGCGGGAGAAAGGGAGAGAACTGTTATCTTCAGAAACCTGGTTGCAGGAGGGCAACATCTCCTGGTCTGGAACTTCCAGTTTCATGGCACAGAAGGGTGTGAGTGACACAGCAAATATAGCTTAATCTTGTTCAAGTGTGACAACTGGAAGCTCAATAGTGTATGAAGAAGCCTACACAGACATAACATCTATTACCCAGGTCACTACACACTACCTCTATGCTCATGGATGTTTGAACAAAATGACAACTCATCTGTGGCTCTCCAATATAACTTTCACCATAGTCGTTTGGGAGGAGTCCAGGGAGGATTATAAACCGGAAAATGAAGTTGGATGTTGCTATATAACTAAAAATACCAGGAGAATTTTCCAATTTTAGAATCAAGTGGGATTGTGTGGTGTGCATTGTAACTATTCAAGATTATGGATGAAATATTCAGAGGCCTGAGTGACATCGACGATGGCAAGATCTGTGACAGAATTGTGCTAGAAATATCGTGAGGTCTATCTCAACATTGGGATCAACCCGGTGCACCTTTATGCAGCAGCAAGTTGCCAAGTAAGGGAGATTATCACATGTAAATGCCCCATTAATGCCACAGTGCAGCTCATTAACATTCAGCTCTTATCAAATGCACTGCATGACCTAAATGTGGAGAATTCTTCACTACGGAAGTTAGAGAAAGTACCTGGTGACTTCAACTTGCGACTTCGTCTGAGGGACCTCCAGGTGGACATTGGGCAGTCAGGGCATGGTCCATGGGCAACAGACACGTGCATCCCAGATGACAACTAGATGCAGGAGTAGGCAATTCAAACTTCAAGCCTGCTTCACCATTTGATACAATCATGGCTAATCTCATCTTGGCCTCAACTCCACTTTCCTGCCTGCTGTCCATAACCCTTCAACCTATTACTAATTAAAAATCTGTCTATCTCCTCCTTAATTATCCCAGAAATCCATCGCACTCTGAGGTAGTGAATTTCACAGAATCATGATCCTTTGAGAAGAGTAATTTCTCTTCATTTCTGTTTTAAATCTACTACTCTTTATCTAAAACTATGACCTTTTCTAGATTGCTCCACATAAGGAAACATCCTTTTACATCTACTTTGTCAATCCCCTTTAGCATCTTACATACCTCAATTTAGATCTCCCTACATTCTTCTAAACTCCAGGGAGCATAGGCCTAAACTGCTCAATTTGTTTTCATGAAATAAACCCCTCATCTCTGGAATCAATCTAGTCAACCCTCTCCACCTTCAAAGCAACAATATACCTCCTCAAGCAAGGGGACCAAAATTCTACACAATACTCCAGGTGTGGTCTCATTTATACATAATTGAGACAACACTTACCTACTTGTTATTCTATTCCTTTAGTAGTAGATGCCAAAATTTAATTTGCTTTCCTTATTACCTACTGTACCTGCATACCAGTTTTCTGGAATTTATGCACAACGGTATCCAGATTTCTCTACATTGAAACACTCTGAAGTTTCTCTCCATTTAGATAGCATCCTTCATTGTAACTGACTTTTTCACCTATTTTAGTGTCAGCTCCAAATTTGGCTACAGTATATTCTATTCCTGGATGCAAGTCATCATGGACATTGGCTTCAGCCATGTACCAACCTCTAAGAAACCTCATAGTACATCACCGATCCATTTATGGTGTGCATTTGAACTTTAACGCCGTACCTCAGGGCTTTTCTGGCATCCTTGTAATGCTGTTGCAAGACTGCTATGCATACAAGGACAGACACGGCTCTTGGAGTGGACCAGGCTGCATCTCCAGCCAGTTTGCTTGCTGTCAGTCACACTGAGCCTACGTGGAAGGGTTGCCTTATGAGCCTTGCCCCTAAGCCAGCAATACCAGGCTCACATTACTTCTGTTTTGCCTTGCTATTTAGCACAGAAACAAAGCCAGGATTCTTGTCATGATCTCCAACAGGCCTCAACCAACACAAGGGACATTAAGTCAAGAGTAGCCCCCAACACCAATCCAGGAATTGGACACAGTCATTCAGCAGCTCAAGGCAGCCAGAGTCAGGATGCTGACCTCATAAGGGGCGAGGAATAAAATTTTGCCAGCCTACCACCTACCTTGACTCTTTCTGCACTATTGTAGGTTGAAGAAGGTTTTCTAAAATTACAAAGTGATCTTGATCAAATGGGTCAATGCGCTGAAAAATGGCCAATGGAGTTGACTAGATAAATGTAATGAATTGCATTTTGGTAAAATAAACAAGGGTAGGACTTATACAATTAATGGTTGGGGCTTAGGGAGTAGTGTTGTAAAACAGACAGACCTCGGGGTTCATGTACATAATTCTTTGAAGTATGCATCTCATAGACGGGGTGGTTGGAAAGGTGTTTAGCACGCTTGCTTTCATTGCTCAGTCCTGTTGAGGTTATACAGGACATTGGTGAGGCCTCTTCTGGAATATAGCGTCCAATTCGGGTCGCCCAGTTATAGGAAGGATATCACTAAGCTGTAAAGGGTTCAGGAGAGAATTACTAGGATGTTGCCAAGTATGGAAGGATTGAGTTATAAAGGAAGGCTGGATAGGCTGGGACTTCTTCCACTGGTGCATGGGAGGATGAGAGGTGACCCTATGGAAGTTTATAAAATAATGAAGAGTACAGATAGGGTTATTGGTAGTTGTCTTTTCCCTAGAATGGGGGATTTCAAGACTAAGGAACACATTTTTAAAGTGAGAGAAGAGAGATTTAAAAAAAGATATGAGGGGCAATTTTTTTACACAGGGATTGTTCACTTGTGGAATGAACTTCCTGAGGAAGTGGTGGTTGTGGGTACAATTACAATGTTTAAAAGGCATTTGGATAAGTACATGAATAGGAAGGGTTTTGAGGGATATGGGTCGGGAACAGGCAGGTGGGACTAATTTAGTTTGGAATTATGTTTGGCATGCACTGGTCAAACCGATGGGTCTGTTTTCGTGCTGTATGACTCAGTGACCCTAAGAGAAATATGTATTACAGGAATTGAAAATGGATGGCACTGCTGTCACTTTTGGTGTAGATGGAGAGGTGTCTCGAACGAGTAATTAGGGAAGATGTTGTAGGCAATAGTGATAGTGGTAAAACATGAGCCTTGGTGGAAGATGGGTACAGTACCAAAGATAGGGTGAGTAATAACATATAAAACATACAGATAGTAAAGCTAAGACATATTCCTGAGAATGAAGAAGGATTTTCAGAAGAGGATAAAACAATTATGGTTAACCAGGGAAATTAAGGACGGAGGTGTGCTTTGAAGCTGCTGAACTTGAAAGCAGTGTTTTGAGTTTTACACTCTCTAGTTTTAAGTTCAGTTAAAGAATTCTTGAATGCTCTGAGTAAAGACTCCCAGTTGATAAGATATAATTTAATATACCTCATAGTCTGCTGGAAGATGTTTGCTTTAACTGGTGACTTTGAAATTCAAGCAAGATACATGTGCCTGTAACACAACACATTACTCAAGTCTTCCATTAATACCTGGTACTCATCGTTGAAATAGTTACTGAAGTGTCAAATTACAACTCTTTTATTTTCTTTTTAATTTTCCCTTAACTGTGTCTGCCATGTATATGTGTGGGAGTTTCGATCAAAGAAGATTGGGTTTAAATCATTGACATTAATTGGATTGCCTTGTTGTTTAACTTTGTTCTAATGACATTACAGTTTTAATAATAAATTGTTAATTTCTGTATAAGGTAAAACTTTGTATCAGGTATCTGTTATTCTTAAAGTCTGGTTAAGAACAATTTTAACGTTCTTTGAATCTGTTACTTCTACTGTGTTGCAACGTCAGTGATAGTGAGTCTGATTCGGTCTGGCTTGATATCCCTTTGTCATACCAACAACATTACTTCTGTTTATGGGTGGAGGCATGTAAGAGACCGATAAACTGGAAAATGGAAATTGAACATTGCTAAGTAAGTAAAGATATCAGAAATGAAAATCAAGTGGGATTGTGTGATGTAGCTACACACAATTTTCACTCTTTGAATGTTCACTTGGTACATGAACACGTCAAACAACTGCTGTATGTTTCTGCCCACTATCTAAGGACCTGAAATGATGCTTAAATTCCTCACCACTTCATACGTTACAAATCTCTGATTTGCAGCATCGAATTCAGGACTGTTGAGAGACATGGGATACCTCAATAAGACCTAGCTGATTACACCAGCTAGGAAGACTTAAAGTGCCACTCAGTAGAGGTATAATGCATGCACAAGGGCCACTACTGAGTAGGCAATGGTCTGCTGAAAATGACGTTCAGATGTTTGGATTGCAAAGGTGGAGTATTTCAATGTTACCCACAAACTATGTCCCATATCATTGTATTATGCGATGCCCTGTGCAAAATCACTCAACAAGGGAGGATGCTTTTCCAGTGGAAGAGATTGAAACCCGAGGTGTTACCACTGACGAAGATGGGGAAGCGATGACAGGGGCCAAGATTTTGCAGACAGGACATGAAGAAGCTATGGCGATACGGAGATAAGGCAGACAGGCCCATTGACAATCTAATACCTAAGAGATTTCAGGCTGACTAAGTTACTACTGACTTCCAAGGCAGTGGATTCCTATTTAGGGCAACTGTATTGTTCAGTTTAATTAACAATGTTTTTTATTGGCTTTAAAAAGGCATATTGTTTCGTGTTAGCTCTTACAGGAGTTATGCAGTCTTGAAAGACATAGCCATGGATCCAATTGCATGCAGTGGTACTTGCATAACATTGTGTACTCCTGTGACCTTGGTCTCCTGAGGGAAAAATGGTTATGCACCGTGGCTCAAGTAGGCTCATATACTTACTATTATATATTGAAAACCATGTGCTGCTTTATTTTGGCTTGGATGCACTCATGTCACCCTGATACCTGTTCTAAATAGGGACAATGTGTTTCTGAGTGCTGTGTTGGCTGTAATAGCAACCTGCTCCAATATCCATCATCATTCCAGCAGAATGGGTGCTCCCTCCTTTTCCAAGATGTTTTATTCTGCAGACAGACAGAAGTATTAAGCTCAATCTTGATTTGTGGATGAGCATCTTATGAACATTTATGCCTATGCCAATTCTTCAAGGTTTCCTAGTAAATGATTAGCACTTGCTTTGTCCTGCTACTGGCAGAACATTAACAGCATGAAATGATTGCCACATTTTCAGTGCACATGTTCCATGAAGTTTGCATACAATTCTCCTCTCTGACATCTCTCTGCATTCACATAGTTACAGCGCCTGATTCCACATTGAGTGTCACTTTTCAGTAACTGTACGGTACCATCACTTAGCACTGCAGAGTGCAGTAGATTATTCATCCTTTGCTGGCACTGGAGCTGGGATCTTCTGTGGGCCTCACAGGAGGTAGGCTGCAACCTCCGTTCAGGCTGCCTTAATCTTCCTGTTGTTTTCCCAGGAAGCAGGTCCTCACGTCTTTGCTATATAGCCTGGAAGAGAACCTGCAGCATTGCTGAAAGTGGAGCCACTCACTATGATGGTTATGATATCTCTGGGTGAAGTGGGAAGAGCAGCAAAGGGCTGGAGTCACGAACAGATGCTGATGAATGCTCCCGACTTTTACTGGACCATCTGACTAGTCTTAAATATTGCACCAGGATTTTCAACACCAGAAGGTCCTTGGTGGGGTGAGAAAGTTACTTTGTCCCACAAGATGTGCCAAACACTTTGTGCATGCATATGTACTACCTTAGAATAAGTGATCGCAAAAAAAAGCCAATCTGCTTCCAAGCAGAAGTGATATCTGCTTCCACAGGCAAGGCCAAGTTTAGACTCCATAATGGAAGACTATGCCTGTAATGCTGAAGATTGCAACATTATGGATTCTCTTGAGAAAATCAGAAAGGTCAGATCAATACTTCAAAATTATTTTCATATGCCTATTTTCCTATTCCATTCTCTTATCAATATCTCCTCACAGCTTATGATAGTTCTCAGAAAATTTATTTTGCCTCCAATTTTAGCATAATTTGCATTTTCGGTCATCATTCCCTCCAGCCTGACTGGCAGATAATTGATGTACACAATGAACAGCGGTGGACTCAGATTAGAACTTTATGGGTCAACATTACCTACTTCCAACCAACCTGGAAAAACTGCTCTCAGCTCTTTATGGGCCTTTCTTCCTTCTAAGTAATTGTTTAATCCTGATTGTTCCAGTGATTTCCAATAGTTTCCTGCATGGTACCTTGTCGAAAGCTCTCAGAAACTCCACATATATCCTAACTGCAGCATTTGCCCATTCCAAATAGTCCATCACACTCAATCAATTTTGTCAAGCCTCATCTTCTTTTCAAAACCACTTGTCCACCCTATTTATTTTCTCTTCGTCTAAATATTAGTAATTTTACCATTAATAGTAAAGAATAAATTACTGCCATCAAGTTTGTCCAAATTTATTCCAGCAGTCCCTCAGATCCTTGGATGCACCCCATTAGATCCCTTATATTGTACCAACTTCTTTAATACTTTCCTTTTGACTAATTTATCTCTCTTGAACAAATTAACATTCACCTTTCCTAGTATCTTTCTCTTTATTAAAGAATAGTGCAGAATACTTTTTATGAATCCCTGTCAAATTTATTATGTTCTATGCAGTTATAGTCTGTATGTGAAATAATGATTTGCCTGTTTATCTGACACAAAAGTTACAGCTAAACTCATGGAATTAAGTAACATTTATGATGTTAGTAATAGTTGGAATTCTAATCCAGGTGAAAGTATGGCTCATTAATTTGTTGTTTGGTCTGGTGTATTAAAAAAAATCTACCAGGCATTCTTTAAAACATGTAGGAATTTATCAGCTGTATTGGACACAACTATCATTGCCATGATGTATAGCATGATTTATAACACATTTCTCACTACAGTTACAAATTTAGAAATATTATTCATAACTGCAGGCAATAAATAACATTTTAGAAATATAAGTCAGAAGAATTTCGTGAGAAACTAATAGGGAACTATTTTCGTAAATCAGAGACGTTACTTAAAATAGGAGACCAAAGAACAGGTATGATGCAGAGTACATTAAGATTAATTTTTTTTCTTGTTACACTGGCTAAATAATATGTGGCTCTGAATATATTAGATCTCTATTTATTACTAAAATCACTTTCATATGCAATAATAACATTGAACCAAGACTAAAGTCAGTCATACTGACCAATTTTGCAGAACTTGAGACCAATCCATAGTTTCTGTCCTGCAACTTTTGACCCATTATTTCATGAGTTGCCCTTTAAGGTACATGCTGCTGCTGTTGTTTGTCAGGTGCCATGCTCATCCTGTGTCAGCCTCACACATGCGCTTCAACTTGTCTGAAATCACTGTGATATCTATCATCTAATTATGCTTGGGTCAACCCCCTTTTCAACTGCTTTTCACTTTGCCCTCTAGAGGAGATTGCTGTATCTTTCTTCGTTCTGATCAAATGGTCAAAATATTAACATTTCCCTTTCCGAATGTCACTTTTCATAGTTTGCTTGCTCTTGCAATTTCAAGTACCTCTTCATTTGATTACAGTCTGCATTTGGAATATATAGCGTACTTTCTATTATCTTTTGCAGATTTTTATGTATTGTCTAGGTTTCTGAGGCAATAGGGAATTGTAGAGAATATAGCATCTTATGAATTATTTCTTTTACAAGCTCAAATTTTATTGTTAACACGTCCTTCATCTTCACAAAATTATTTCTGGCTATCTCTATCCTTCTACCTTCTGCATCACATGTGCCATCTTTCCTGTTATCATCTGTCCTAAATAGACAAACTTATTTACTTGTTCCAGTCTGACATCATCCATTTCAATCTTCGCTTCTAATCTATTTCTTCTAACTACTATTTTTGGGTCTTTTTAGTTTTCAACTCATAATCTAAACTTTTAGATTTTACTTGATCTACAATATTTTGTAGAGCCTCTTTGAATCAACAAGTAGCAATGTGTCATCAGCATTCTGCAAGTTTGTCATGTTCTTCTTTCAATTTTTACTCCAGAAATGTATCTACTTCACTGAATATTTGTTCTGTGTATAAATTGACTAATTTCGTTGCACTCCTCTTCACTTGAAACATTTATGACTATTCCTCTTCTAGCCTGATGCTCATTATTGGTCCCAATATGGGCACTGGATAAATCTCACACCTTTACTGCCATTATCACATTTCAACAGCATTTCTATTGACTTTAGTCAAGAAACACTTTCAAACAATATTTCAAAATTTCTGAAACATATGTAAACATTCTTGTTTACTTCTAGATTTTATTGAAAATTGAAGAGAGTTCTGTAGCAAAAATATGGACAGAAAATGTAAATGAATTGTATGATGACCCTGGTCAACAGAGTCCTCAAGATAATGAGGCAAATGATGCTTTGAAATCGATAAGTACAGGAAAAGCTGCAGTTGTAGATGAAGTAACAACATATAAAACATCTAAAAAGCCTTGTAGAAACAGCAATTTGTGATTAAATATTTACTAAAGGGTACATTTCAAATGACTTAAAACATTCATTATTTAAGTTATCTAAGAAAGCAATGAAGTGTAATATCTTAGAGCCATAAGCTCAAAGAGTCATCTCATTAAACCGATTTTGAAACTCATAATAGAAATAATAACACATTTAAAGCAGACATTCGTGAAACACTGTCCGAATTTGGACTTGAATTAGGATCAAGAGACGGGTATTTAAATTAAGAACAATCTTTAATAGATACCTCAAAGTAAACAAGAACAATTACACATGCTTCACAGACTATGAAAAAGTGTTCAATCTTGTTTATGACAAAACGTTAATAGATATGTTGCTGAAATGTGACATTGACTGTAAAGATTTAAGATTAATTGCATGAGTCATAGCAAAATTTCAAGTACCTCCTGCTTAGAATTCTATTGACTCAATATCTACTCTGAAACTTTGCCTTTAGCTACTTCCACTGTGACATCTGCTAGCACTCCAATATTCTTGACAGTTACAGGGAAAATGCTGAGAAACATGATATTCCCATTGCCTGTACAGAATAGTTCAAAGTATTTGCAGTACCGAACGAGGCCACTTGGCCCCACAGGTTCATGTAGTTATTTGTGTCCACCTGAGCCATCTCCCACCCTTCTTCAAATAACCCAACCAATATACTGTTCTATTCTTTTCTCCCTCATGAGCTTTAAAACCTTCCCTTGAATGCAACAATGCTACTTGCCTCAACCGTTTTTTTTTTGTGGTCACATTTTCTACACTCCAACAATTCTCTGATTAAGAAGTTTTTCCTGAATTCCCAATTGTACTTATTGTCTTATGTTTATGACCATAGTTGTGGTTTCATTCTCAGGTAGAAATGACTCTGTCCAACCTATCAAATCCTTTCATAATTTTAAACATCACTATCAGTTCACACCTCAGTCTTCTCTTGTCCAGAGAAATTAGCCTGTCTTTTAATTCTGTCCTGACAGATGCAACTTTTCAGTTCCAGCATAATTCTAGTAAATCTATTTGTATGTTATTGCACTTATTTCCATTTTTATTATATGGACACCATAAATGTTCGCAGTACTCCAAGCATGCTGCAATGAAGAGAGATAACAAGGTGTGGAGCTGGATGAACACAGCAGGCCAAGCAGCATCATAGGAGCAGGAAAGCTTCTATGATGCTG
>JAHRHZ010000079.1:8886364-8900660 GCA_024137785.1 Ginglymostoma cirratum | reverse complement strand
CAGCTCCACACCTTGTTATCTCGGATTCTCCAGCATCTGCAGGACCTATTATCTCTCTCATGCTGTAATGAAGGTAGTGTACTAGTTTAACATGAATGCACTGCTTATTAATGCTGCCCCTCTGGTAATGAACACTGAAGCTTTGTTTTCTTTCTTTTTGACCTTATTAAGCAATGTCACTCCCAAATGCATCACCTCACACTTATCAGGACTAAATTACATTTGCCATTGTTCTCTTGTCTATATCATCCTATAGTGTAAGGCATACCTTCACACTATTTGCCACACCAACAATTTTCATGTCATCTGCAAACGTACTGATCAAACCTCCTACATTAGTATCTAGATCATTAACGTATACAACAAACAGCAAGGGACCCAGCACTGAACACTGCAGTATGCCACTGGACGCAGGCATCCATGCTGTAAGGGCTTAGTTAGACTGCACCTTGAGTGCTGGTGCCGTTTTGGTTTCCTTATGTAAGCAAAAATATTGTTGCCATAGAATGAGTGCAATGAGGGTTCACCAGATTGTTCCCAGGATGGCAGGACAGGCCTATGAAGAGAGATTGGGTAAACTGGGCCTGTATTCTTTTGTTTTGATGAATGAGACATGATCTCTTGAAACTTATAAAGTATTCAAAAGGATAGACAGAGAAGATGCAGTTAAGTTGGTTCGCCTGACTGGGAAGTCTAGAACCAGACAGCACAATGTAAAAATTAGGGAATTGCCATTTAGGTTTGAGATGGGGAGAAATTTTTTTTTAATCGGAGTGTTGTGAACTTTTGGAATTCTCTACTGCAGAGGGCTGTGAAGGGTCAGACTTTGAATATGCCTAAGGTAGAGATTGATGATTTCTTATTGCCAATGACATATGGGGTTAGTAAAAAGAACTGAAGTGTTCGATTAGCAGTGATCATGTTGACTGGTGGGCTTGATGCCTACGGTGTGGAAGCAGGCCATTTGGCCCATTGATTGGTCCATACCGACCCTCCAAAGAGCAACCCATCCAGACCCACCCCTAGACACGCTGGGCAATTTAGCATGGCCAATCCACCTAACTTGCACATCCTTGGTCTGTGAGAGGAAACCAGAGCACCTGGAGGAAACCCACACAGACACAGGGAGAATGTGCAAAGTCCACACAGACAGTCACCTGAGGTTGGAATCAAACCCAGGTCCCCGGTGCTGTGAGGCAGCAGTGCTAACCACCCCATTCCTATTGTTCCTACATTCCTAAAACATGCATGTTGTACAGTTAAAACACCATGGCATTTTGGTTAGAACAATATTCCACCTCAAAAAATATCAAAGTCTTATTTTCCAAGGAGCATGTGGCGTCCTTATTATTCTTGCCAAAATGTAACATGTCATACTAATTATAGTGATGCTGAATTGCCAATTATATGCACATTCTGCAACCATATGTCTTCTATATTTTCTCATTTTCTATATTAACTCTACCCCACAAATTTGATGTCCCCTTCACATTTGGAATTACACTTCCAATTTTCATGCCCAAATCATTTATGAAAATGGTGAACCAGTAATCGCAAACTGATCTTTTGGAACATCACTTCTAACAATTTGCCAAACTAGAAACCATATTTGACCATTATTCCTAGTTTTTTTTTAATTTAAAGGGATAGCTTGCTATCCCTTCTGCTCCTTGTCTCCTGCCCTCACATGCTTTGATCCTATTCATAGATCTACAATGTAGTTCTTTATCATAGTAACAATGAACTGCCAAAGGGGAAGTCGTCTTTTCATCTTTGTACACTTGATCTTGCATTTTCCTCATCAATTGCTCGTAGGAGCTTTCTATTTTCGAGTTCAAGTTATCCAACATCATTGTTCTCTTTTCCTCTCTTGATCCATATTCCTTTAATCTTCCTTAAATTATGGTATAACTGCAATACCTGCCAGACCTGAACTTTATATAACCATGTTTCAATTATTCTTGCTACTTCTTGATTTCTCATTCCAGATTATTAACTTTAGCTGCACTGTTATATATTTGATGTCATGTATGTTGTTTTTCAGCTATAGTTGTTTCCTTTTTGCTTTATTTCATTGTCCTTTTATATTTTTATTTGAAAACTTTATTTGTTATTTATGTTACCTATCTGACTTTTAGTCTTGTTTCCTATTTCTTTTGACCACAAATTTATGTTATTTCCACAAATTCCTTCCTTTCCTTACTTGTTGAGACATACTGTTCTTTTCAAACAATTTGTGAGCATACACTGCACGACCCATGCTGGTGAAATTATCAATTGCATTGTGTATGAATTGTATTTAATGGTTAGTTTTCTACCATATACCTTTCCTTTTGTAAATGGACTTACATCAAGAGACAGAATTTACATTAGCTCAAACTAAAAAAAAAATTCTCAATTAAAAAGAGTGCTTGTTTGTATTTATGTTTTTGGCATTATTTTTACTCTTCTCTTTTAGGTCTCTTTGTATCAGGTACCCTTATCAAACTGAAAGAATGAGGAAGAAATCTACTGTCAGCCTCAGTCAGTTGAGTACTTGGTGCTTTTGACATTGGGCCACTTACAATCTCACAAGAGTGCTTCATGACAATGTATGCTCCATTCCTTTCCCAGAGCAACTGTCATCTACTTGACAGTACCACTGAAAGTAGAAAATTTCATACATGGGACTTTGCAGAACAAAATTAAAGTCTTCGCCTTTCTTGTTATTATTATGAATTAATATTTTTTCTTTGTAAGTTATCTCCAGCATGTTGTCCATTTAAAATAATTAGATAAATGTTGTATTAAAATAGCAAACATTGGAATAATGTATAAATGCTTTAAGTGTTTGCTAATATTACCAAGAGTAAATTGGAAAGGGAGCTTATACAGCATTCGTCACAGTTCATTCATTCCTCTTATCCTTTGGTTAAGCATCATGCATGTTTTTCTCACATATTAGAGGATGTGTCCTTTTCTCCAAAATAAACCCAAACTAACTCATTGCATCATATTTAGTCTCAGA
Organism: Ginglymostoma cirratum; assembly: GCA_024137785.1. NCBI lineage: Eukaryota > Metazoa > Chordata > Chondrichthyes > Orectolobiformes > Ginglymostomatidae > Ginglymostoma > Ginglymostoma cirratum. Next base: position 8,897,653 of record JAHRHZ010000079.1, on the reverse strand, counting down.
GCTCAGCAATTTTTTTGAGGCTTCAGTCCTTTATTGTGTAAAAAAAAAATCAGTAAATGATGCCTGGTACTCAGTTTCCTGATGTCAGCAGAAGGTAATGGTTTCTTGTAGGTCAACTCAAACAATAGCAGCACTGAGCTCTAGATTCGGCGGTTCTCAAAGTTTGGATGTTTTCAGGCCACTATGGTACTAAGTAGGTAATCCTGGTCAAGTCCACTGAGCTCTGTCCAGTAGGGAACCATCACTGTTTAGATTCCTTGCCCCTAATCCTTTTTGCTGGTGTCAGTCTAAGTTCCACTGTGTGGAAAAGGATACCCACATGACCTGTTCAATAGAAGGTAGAGTCAATCTTAATGAACAATAAATAGGTTTATCACATATTACTCAGCAACTAGTTACAGTGGGCTGAGTTTTATGAATGCAAGGTCAGAGAATGTTGGAGAAACTCAGCAGTAAGGCAGTGGTACTAACTTTATTGGCCACTGCCTCTGTTTCCAGTCCCAATGGGCACTAAGTATCCTTCCCTTCATGTCTGGGCTGTGGTGCAGATTTCGGAAATAAATGGAAAACCAATTTTTAAACAGCCAAACTAAAGAAAGGAAATTTAATCATAACATGCTTCACATCATATCGAATTTCTCTTTTAAATTTGGTATCATTGATTTATTCAGATATATTTTGAACAAGTTTCTTCTGCTTTTCGAATTTCACAAATACATAGCTGTCAGTTGCTCAATATATCCAGTTTTAAGGGCTACATCAAGAAATACAAGATTAGGTCATCTGACCCATTACACACACTCGAAAGGAAAAGGGGAACAAGAATGGTCACAGGTATTAAATGGACATAACATTTTGAATAATAAAATTTGGCACCGGAATCACTGGAGAATGTTTGCAAACAGTTTAATTTGTATGTCTGTACAAAAGACACATGCAGAGAAGAGAATGTCAGATCACAGTTAAATATGGTAGTAGTACATATGTTGAGGATGGTGACTTATTCAAAACTCTAAGAACGATGCAAGGATAAAAAAAAGTTGGTTAATAGATCATTTCCTCCACAGGAAACTGCCAAATAGATTTCCCATTTGCCAAAAGTCCTTGCAGGACATGCAGTGAGTTTTTGATCTGATTGCTACACATTTGGCTATCTACCTATGAGTAGTGAAGCAATGGGAAATGCAGCAAGTGATGATATTGTGGAAGTTATGGTTGGGCTTTACCAGAGGATACTCATGATCTTATCAACATTGTTGCTTGGACATGTTCTGGTAAAATTATGGGGCTGGTTGGGGTGTACATCTCCTTACAATTACATTCCGAAAATGCAAGAGATCATGACTAAATGCTTTATTGAGTGTCTCTGGTTTCCCAGAATCCAACCTTTGACTTTTTTTATTATCAGAACGTAATGAAGTATAGCTGGTGTTGTAAAGTTGTGTCGAGTACTTATGGATTAGAAAGCAGGACATTGGAATTTGGTATTTGTAAAATGTTGGTGTTTGTAAAATGCTATGGGGAATGAAGTGCACGGTCCTTTTAAAAGATGGTGTGCTTTTTCTATGCTGAGAGATTCAAAAAAGATATCTATGGGTTTGCAGAATTGTAACCTTTGTATCAAAAGGCTTTACTATCAGCAGGTAAAGCAGCATTTTACCAAGATAACAGGTTTTCAAATTTAGCTAATTAACTTAAACCACGCCCTAAGATACCAAAAGCTAATTAAATTTAAATATGATGGTTTTGACAACATAGGACCAATCCTATTGTAAGAAATTGATACATCAAGGGGCTAAAAGATGAGGGGAATTCACAGAAAATCGAGGGAGATCCAACTACCATCTGCTAAGAGAACAGCTCTCAGCTCTTAGAGAAAGCATTATCTAAAATAAAGATACCGCAGCACTCTTAGCTGATATTCCAGACAGAGGAATTCACAGAAAAGGCATTCCTGACACAAGAATTCAACAATGAAGGCATTCCTGACAAAAGAATTTGATGGAGAAGGCGTTCCTGAGAGAAGATCGATGGAGAAGACACACAACGTTTCTGAAGATGTAACCTGGCTGTAATTTCAAGAGACTAAAATCTAATCTTTTTTATTTTATATAATTTGGACTTGTATTTATTGGAACAGAATACCATTATAATCTTGCTTTATTCAGGCATAGTCAATAGTTAGAAAGGATTTGTTCGGTTTGTTTATAGTTTAGTTTGTTAGTTCACTTTTAGAGTTAGATAACTAAATTGTTACTTATTGATTATAAAGTGAATGTTGGGGTTTATTTTATTTAATTGTTTTATTTAACCTCCCCTTTATAACAGATCGGGGGCTCAGGTCTTGGATTTGGCCAGCTCAGGTCCAGGATTTGGACAGGTTGGGACAGGTCAGGTCCGAGAATTGAATAGATTTGAATGGATTTGAACAGATCTGGATAGATTTGGACAGATTTAAGGTGCGAAAAGTCCCAGCAGATTTAAACAGACTTGGGGACTTGTCTCCTACATCTTTAAATTAACCTTAGGTGAGAAGTGGAAAATCTGTTTAATTTTGGTTTCATTGTTGTAGGTTAAATCAAAAGTGAATTAATGGCTCTTTCAGTCACTAAGAGTTTTCTGGAGTGGAAGAAGTGACCTTAGGGGTTTTACAAAAGGTGCTTACAAGGAAAAGCTGCTGGAATTGGCAGACAAGCTGGAGTTGGGGTTGCCTTTATCTGTGAGCAAAGAAGAGGTAATTATAGCAATAGCTTGACATTTAAATTTATGGAAAGGCCATCAGAATCTTTGGAAATGGCTTGAAATCAATTGCAGATGAAGCAGCTTGAATAGGAAAGAGAATTGTTTGAATTACAGTTACAAGCAGAGGGAAGCCAAAAAGAAAAAGAGAGAGAGAAAGAGTTTAAACTTTGGAAGTTGCAAATTAGACAGGACAGCCAACTTAAAATGAGGAAATGAAGGTAGAAGATAGTCTCAGGGAGGAGGCAGGGGATGATGAGCAAACATATCATAGCCAAAGACCTGGTAGGGCTGGATACAAATATGTCAAAACATTACCAAAATTTGACGAAAAAGATGTAGAAGCCTTTTTCATTTCCTTTGAGAAACTGGCTAAACAGATGAACTGGCCAGAGACTGTGTGGGTAACGTTAATTCAGATCAAGTTGGTAGGCAGGGCTAGTGAGGCGTTTGCAGCACTGCCAGAGGAGGTGTCGGGAGAATATGAAGACGTAAAACAGGCTGTTTTAAGTGTCTACAAATTGGCACCAGAAGCAGAGAGATAGCATTTCAGAAATATAAGAAAGGAACCAGGTCAGACTTCTGTCGATTTTGAAAGAATGAAACAGAGCAACTTTGATAGATGGGTGTGAACATTAAAGATAGAAAAGACATATGAGGATCTTAGAGATGTTATTCTGCTGGAGGTGTTTAAAAATGTACTTCCAGAAGTGATAAGAACTCATGTTGAGGAACAGAAAGTTAAAATTGTGACAAGAGCTGCAGAGATGGCAGATGAATACGCATTACCGCAAAAATCAAAATTTAGCTTCCAACAGCAATTTCATTCCGTGAGGGATAGAAATTGGGAAAGTGGGAGATCCTTCAATGAAAAACAAAAAGTAGATCACACTGGGAACAGTTTACCACGTGTGAAAAGAGAAACCCAAGAGGGTGGAAAAGAAGTGAAAAACCTCAGGGGTTTTCACTGCAATAAGGTGGGACGCACAAAGTCACAGTGTTGGTGGTTTAAGAGAGGCACTGGAAAAAGGATGTGGTAAAAGAGGTTAAACTAGTGGGATTAGTTGAGGTAGTGAAGGAAATCCCAAGAGAAGTTGAGGAGTTGCAGGAGAGTGCACAACCTAGTCAAGGGCTGGCAAGTAATATAGTGCCGGATCTTTTCAAAAACTTCACCTGTGTGGGTAAGGTTTACTCAGGTAGAACAGGGGGAGGAGGTAAAGAAGTTAACATATTTAGAGATATGGGAGCTGGTCAGTCTCTAATAGTAAGAAATGAAAATATTTGCTTCTGAAATATTGCCCGAGAGAGTGATATTCTGTGGAATAAATGGAAAGAGAATTAGTATACCTCTGTGTAAGATAAGCCTAGAAAGTCCAATCAAGACCAGGGAAGTGATAGTGGGAGTGATTTAAAGAGTATCTATTCCAGGAATACAGTTTGTTCTTGGAAACGATATAGCCAGATCAAAGGTTGGAGAGATGTCTATTGTAGTGGAGAAGCCAAAAAAAAACCCAGGGAACTGAGGAGTTAAAAGGAAAATACCCTGGAAATTTTCTGGACTGCGTGGTGACAAGATTCCACAGCCATAAGCTAAAACAAGAAGGGAAAACAAAAGAGAAAGATGAAGTAGTTGAGGTCTGTTTAGCTGACACCTTGTTTGATGAAAATGGTAAAGAAAAAACCTAAGCAGGTAGAGGATCAGGCAGAGGTTTTTAGGTCTGAAAGGTTAATGGGTCTACAACAAAAAGATGAGATGATAAAGGGATTTATATCATAAAGCCTACTCAGAAAAGGAATCAGGAAGTATTCCAGAATGTTATTACCTTAAGTTTGTCAAAAATATTGAAATTAAACAAAGACATTACTTATATTCTTTAAGAATATTTCATTCCAAAGGTGCAACCAGCTACTGGAGAACAACTTTCTCTTTTAAAGTTCTTGAAAATTGTCCATTGTACGTTGGGATTAGACCAGAAGACAGATGAGGACACGTACAGGAGTATTTTACTAAATTAAAGGCGCAAGTTATTGTTGTACTATTCCAGATAGGCTGGAGAATATTGGCTGAATTTTACTAGCCTTCAGGGTTTAGACTGGGAGCTGGGAGGTGGAAAGTTTGGTGAAACGGCGCAATAAAGGCCTTATAGTTTAGAAAGGGTTGATGGCCTGCACGACACCTTCCTGCATCCATGCCATTTTGCCTGTGCTCATCAGGAGTTTATGAACCACTTTCCAACTCTGGGCAGGGAGTTCCAGGGAGAGAACTCCTTTTTGGACACCACAAGAACATGTACCCTGGTGGTAATAGTCACATCATAGCAATGATTTCCCCTGATCTCGGCAACACCCACTTCCACAACCATCTCTCCTGGACTTGGCATCCCTGATCCCACTTACCTGGTCAGAGGTTGTCCAGTCATTAGTGTACCCTTATTCCCCCCAGGTGCTCTGCAATGGGTATTTCTAGCAGTGGTGTTACTGAGACTGCCATCACTTTTACTTGGACTTGTATTTCTAGCTATAGTCTCTTCATTGACTGACACTGACAAAATTAAAGCCCAGGATCTGGCCAATGTTGCCAGTGTTTCAGAACAAAGATGGGTCTCTGGACTCAAAACATTAACTCTGTTTTTCTCTCCACAGATGCTGCCAGACCTGCAGAGTTTTTCCAGCAATTTATTTTTATGTCATATTTAACCCTCTAGAAAGTTTAGAACTTGTGTATAGCTCAGAACATGGAGTTCTCTAGACTTACTATCATGTAGATGTTGTTAATAAATGATGTTTAAAAGAAACAGAAGTCTGTCCTGAGCTTATATGAAGAATGGAAGAATCCATACATAACCTGCAGTAGAGACACCATTCTGGAGTAGCTGATGGTTTTCTCAGAGGTATCTTAAGACCTGCAAGGTAAGACTGAACAATTGCAAGGCAATTGCTGTATGAAGAACCACACAGCAAAAGTCCTGAGCATATTTCCTGAATACATCAACCTAAAGACTTACCCAAAGTGAAATATCCAAAGTGGGAGCATGTCCACACCTGCCAAGTAGCACCTGTCCTTTCCAAAACCCTTTGATGCCATTGAAAGACTGGTACAGGTATTTAGTTGGGATATTGCAAGGCACATTTCCACAGCTGCAGAACAACCCCAGGTCTGCATTTGTAGCAGCAACAGCTCCAGGTTAGTACATTCTTAGACTCGTTAGGCTCCTTTGCCAAAGACACCCTTATGTGGCAAGGTGTGAATGAAACCTCAGCAGGTTTCCAGTCAATCCTAGCAGCTTTTGATGCTTGTTTTAGTTCTGAAAACTTTGTTAATGAACATTCTTGATCCAACAGAGGTCCCTATAACCAGCAGTCAGTATACTCCATTGAGGACATACATAGCATGGAAAAATCATGCAATGATGCATCATTGAGGGATGAGCTTGTTTAAATTCTCAACAGCAGACTTCCTGGTTTATTGCAGTCTGAACAAGGTTTGGTGTTAGAACAAGCAGTCAGTGTATGAGAAAACTGAGAAAGGATCTGAAAATTGGGGTGTTTCAGCATAACTGCAAGTCTCAGCCTGAGCTCATCAGTTGACTAGACCCAGATTGTCCACCAAATCCAACAAGATGTCCATCAAGGTCAGGCAACAGGTAGGAACCAGTTTTTGGCATTCTGATGCAAGAAGGCATCACAAGCAACAGGATTATCCAGCAGAAAGTTGTCCGGTGCTTTCATTGTGGCAGATGTGGCCATTTCACAACTTGCAATATAAGATCATCTCTCAAAAATAAATTTGACTAATTATTTGATTTGATTTATTGTAGTCACATGTACCTAAGTACAGTGAAAAGCTTTGTTTTGCGAGCAGTACAGGCAGGTCGTAGCAAACAAAGACATACAGATCATAGGGTGCTTAGACAGAGTGAGGCATGTAGGTTACACTGCACAGGCGGTGCACAAAGCAAGATCAACATTAGTAAAATCAACATTATTTGAAGTTAGAGAGTCCATTAATCAGTCTAATAACATCAGGGAAGAAGCTGTTCTTGAACCTGTCGGTGCGTGTGTCAAGCTTCTGTATCTTCTGCCTGACAGAAGAGATTGTAGGACAGCATTACCAGAATGGGATGGATCTTTGATGACGTTGGCAACAAGAAGTGTAAATGGCGTCCATGGATGGGAGGTTGGCTTCCGTGATGGTGTGGGCCGAGCACATGACCAGGACCGTAAGAAACTACAGAAAGTCATGTATGCTTTCTATGGAGCATGTGGAGAAGTTGGTGAGGGACCTTATGGACATGCCAGATTTCCTAAGCCATCTGATGAAGAAGAGGCATTGTTGTGCCTTCTTGACCATCACATCTACGTGGGAAGTTCGGGACAGGTTGTTGGTTATCATCGTTCTTAAGAACTTGATGCTTTCAACCCACTCAACCTTTGCTCTGTTGGCGGTGTGTTATCCTCCTTCCTTCCTGAAATTAATGATCAGTTATTCTGATTTTCTGACATTGAGCGAAAGGTTGTTATCACTGCACCATGACACCAAGCCCTCTATCTCCTTTCTGTATTCTGACCCATCATTGATATCTATCCTACCATGGCGGTGTCATCTGCAAACTTGTCGATGATGTTCATTCAGAATTTGGGCACACAGTCGTGGGTGTACAATGAATACAGTAGGGAGCTGAGAACGCATCATTGGTGGGCCTCTAGTATTGAGGGTTATCATGGAGGAGGTGTAGTTGTCTATCTTCACTGACTGTGGTCTTTGGGTCAGGAAGCTGAGGATCCAGTTGCAGAGGGTGGAGTTGAGACCAAGGTCTCAGAGTTTTGAGATTAATCTGGAGGGGATTGCGGTGTTGAATGCAGAGCAGTAGTCGATGAGTAGTAATCTGACACAGGTGTCCTTGTTGCCCAGATGTCCCAGTGATGAGGGCAGGGCCAGGGAAATGGTGTCCACTGTGGACCTGTTATATCAGTAGGCAAATTGCAGGGGATTGAGGCAGGCTGGGAGGCTAGAGTTGATGTGGGCCATGATCAGCCTCTCCAAGCACTTCATGATTATGCAAATCAGAGCCATTAGGCAGTAGTCATTAAGGCATGTTGCATGTGCTTTCTTAGGTACTGCGATGATGGTGGTCTTCTTGAAGCAGGGTTGGGACTTCAGCTTTTAGAAGGAAGAGGTTGAAGATGTCACAGAATCTAAGTGCATGGCTGGGCCCACCGCTTTCATTGGGTTGACTCTCAGGAAGACCAATCTGATATCTGCAGTGGTGTCGAAATGAAGGAGAATCCAACAAATTGGACAATAGGAAGAAGAAAAAGTCATGGGTACTATTTTAAAATAAGGGATTGCCCTTTTATTACCAAGATGAAAGAGATGCTTTTTCTGAAAGAGGGCTGTGCAGCTTCAGAACTCACTGCCTCTGAAGCGATAGTGCTGGTGTCTTTAAATGTTTTAGTGTGGAGATAGATTTTTGTTAGGCATTAGAGTCAAAGGTTATCAGGAAGTAGATAGGAACAAAGAATTTGGAAATTTGAAAAACAAACAGACCAGCCGCAACCTTATTGAATGGTCAAGCAGGCTGAAGATGCTAAATGGCCTTCATATGTTCTTATGCAAATTACACTTTCTTGATCAAGTGGATACTATTGGCCCTACAGCAGAAGATGTTGTGTGGCAAGATTATTGATCAGGAACTTTGACAGTTAAGAATTTTGATCCTAAATGTTTCCTTGATTTAGGAGAAACCATTACCATGTTGCATGACAATTTAAAATGGCTTTGCACAGCATGACTTTGGTAATCAAAATGAAGATCTAGGGTTTAAGAAGTCACAACCTTTCAGTTAAAGGACTTTTTCAAGAACCACCTTCTACAATGGTAATGTATTACAGAGTCGATTTACATCTTACAGAATCAAAACCAGTTCTTGTTCATTTAGCATGTGTATGTCCACCCAGGTCTTCCACAGCATCTGGGATCATGGCTATATCTGATTTTGTGAGGAATTACCTAAGTCTTTCCAGGAAATGAACTTTCATCTAAGGAGAATTGAACCACATTTTAAGAAGATTTCCTGCAGATTTTTTCAGACTACTGAAGCTTTATTCTCAGAATACTGGATGATTTTATGGTGAAGTTCTGTTTTCATTTTTCCAAGTGTTTGATCAGCCTTATGATACTCTTCTAGACATATTAGAAGATAAAGAGTCTCTTTCTTCAAAGATTACTAAACAGGAGACACACCCAGGGTTTGACCCTGATTGCATTTTAATATCAGGCCTAGATTTCATCATTTCAGGAGGAAAATCCTGTTGTACCTACCTCTTTATTCCTTGACGTGGGTCATCAGTTCCCTCAGACACTCTTCTAGATCAGATGAGCAGAATTCCTCACCTTCTATGGTAATGCCAATGTCATGGACCAACAATGTTAATATAAAATCATGTCATGTCGCTACTGAAAATGTGACTGAAGTTCAAGTACTTGCAGCTTTACAAAGGTGGTTACAATGACCTTTCAACTGATGACAAACAGAGCAAGTCTGATGAAATTGTACAGGATTGCAGAGAACAGCAAACTCTGCAAATGCAGGAAAGTACTTCAGCAATACTTACGTATGAAAATGATGTTCTACTTTTGTATGATAGCCAAGAAAATTCTTTATTTGTACTTACTGTCAACAATAAAAGGCAAAAGTGAATATTGCTGTACTTCTCATATCGTCTTTTCATCTAAAATTGTTTGTAGTTATCACAAAGATTCAAGATTCTTGACTACACGACTTCTAGTTCTTTACCCTAATTCTGAGAATACAGCACAGAAACCTCAAGATGTCATTATACCCCTATTGAAGTTGAATGATGATACTTCTTAGCTCTTCTTCAATGGTGCAACTTCACCATTCAGCTATCTTTCATTATCAGATCATCTCTTCAACAAAGATATCCTGAAAGAGATAAGACTAATCACTGTCCAGTCAAGCAGAAGTGGTACCCTCTTGATGAGCAGCCATCTGTCTTCATCCTGATGCAACAGTCCACTGGCAATCAGCCCTGTCAATACTGACATTTGGGATAACATCCTAAATCCTATTCTCCTTTTCTATGCTGTTGAAGGTATAGTTCCAGTTCATTCTTCAGGCTATCATCCTTCTTCATCATTTTGAATGACTAGAACAAGGAGATCTGTCAGATCTGACAGCACTTGATCCTGTGAACAATGGGGGAAATGGGGGAACCTTTGGGGGAAATGGTTAAGTCAGAAGTACATTCAGTTGAATGGGAATATTTTTATTTGAATGTTTCAGTCAATAATATTAAGAAAACAATTTTAGTTAATAATATTGGAAACTGAGAAAATACCTGGTTTGGGGAGGTGAGCATGTGTCGAGTTAGGTGTTTAACACTTATACAAAAAACATATGCTGTGATAAAGCTGAAGGCATGTGATAGAACTTTGCTAGTTGGTTGCAATTTGTACAGCTCAAAACATGCAATTCTGTATGAAGACTTACAATTATGTACGTATTATTAATAAATGTTTTTAAAGGAAAGATATCTGGCCTGAGTTTGTTTGGAGAATAAAAGAATCTAGTCTAAAATAGCCGCTTCCACTACCACCTGCACAAAACTATTGAGCTCAATGTCATGAAGACGTCTTGTGAATTTCAAGTCAAGTTTAAAATCTGGAAAGAAAAAGCTGTTATCAGTAAAATCGACTATAAAACTTGTTGTAAAGCTGCAACTGGATTACTCATTTTCTTTAGAGAACGAACCTACTGTGGAAATCAGCCTGGCTGGTGTCTGACTTCCATCTCTTTACAACATTGTTGACTGTTCCCTGCTCTCTGAGGTGATCTAGCCAGCCACTTTGTTGTAGTAACTAGATATGGCCAATAAATTGTATCAGAGATAAAAGGTACTGCAGATGCTGGAGAATCCGAGATAACAAGCATGGGGCTGGATGAACACAGCAGGTCAAGCAGCATCATAGGAGCAGGAAAACTTGACGTTTCGGGCCTAAACCCTTCATCAGAAATGGGGGAGGGGAAGAGGGTTCTGAAATAAAAAGGAGAGGGGGGAGGCGGATAGAGGATGGATAGAGGAGAGGATAGGTGGAGAGGAGGCAGACAAGTCGAAGAGGCGGGGATGGAGCCAGTAAAGGTGAGTGTAGGTAGGGGGGTAGGGAGGAGATAGGTGAGAGGAAAAACAGGTTAGGGAGGTGGAGATGAGCTGGGCTGGTTTTGGGATGCGGTTGGGGGAGGGGAGATTTTGAAGCTTGTGAAATCCACATTGATGCCATTGGGCTGCAGGGTTCCCAGGCTGAATATGATTTGCTGTTCCTGCAGCCTTCGGGTGGCATCACTGTGGCATTGCAGGAGGCCCAGGATGGACATGTCATCTGAGGAATGGGAGGGGGAGTTGAAATGGTTCGCAACTGGGAGGTGCAGTTGTTTGTTGCGAACTGAGCGCAGGTGTTCTGCAAAGCGGTCCCCAAGCCTCTGCTTGGTTTCCCCGATGTAGAGGAAGCCACAACGGGTACAGCGGATG
>JAHRHZ010000079.1:8852636-8881364 GCA_024137785.1 Ginglymostoma cirratum | reverse complement strand
GAGATAGGTCAGTCCAGGGAGGACGGACCTATCTCCTCCCTACCCCCCTACCTACACTCACCTTTACTGGCTCCATCCCCGCCTCTTCGACCTGTCTGCCTCCTCTCCACCTATCCTCTCCTCTATCCATCCTCTATCCGCCTGCCCCTCTCTCCCTATTTATTTCAGAACCCTCTTCCCCTCCCCCATTTCTGATGAAGGGTTTAGGTCCGAAACGTCCAGTTTTCCTGCTCCTATGATGCTGCTTGACCTGCTGTGTTCATCCAGCCCCATGCTTGTTATCATGGCCAATAAATGCTAACTTTACTGATGATGCCTATTATTTGTAAATTAATATATTACTTCTTTACACATTAAAAATACAAATGGGATGGCACAAGCGATGAAGTCCTGATGTTGGTGCATAAAGTGGATGGCATGGGCTGTCAGTTTGGGAGGGATGGTGTCAAAGTCAAAAGTGAGAGAGTGATATTTGGGCTGTTATTTGTGGGAGCTAGGCTGTAAGGACATGTGGAGAATTTACTGCCTCAGGCTTGGTTCTTGCCATCTTCAATTGCCAGCCAACAGTTATCTTAAATCAAGTTGCCTGGAGGAAGTAGAGCTAAAAATCCTGACATTCAACTATTCAAGATTGTGAGATTGTTGTGTAAAGTTAATAGATTCCTGGGATGTCTGTGGGTAAAGAATCCTCAATTCAAAGATGCTATTTGCTATCTGAAGATTGAGCAAAATTTGACATCAAAAATAAACTTGTTTGGTTAAAATGAAAAACAGTTATTTGGCACAAACTTAAATATATAGTTTCTTTGTAGCTCTCAGTGCTGGAATAGTTTCCATACTCTTTGTAATCATCATGTGGTCAGTATAATTCGCCCAGCTGACAAGATTTGACCAGATATTTACAAGTTGAACAGCTGTCAATTTTCGCCAGCACAGAAAACTGATATTAAACTGAAAACTACATTAAGCTCAAAGTTTTTTTTTCAAGGTGGTAATATAATTACTGCACTATTTTGCAGTATTTAGTCCTGATGTATATCAAAGCATTCTAAAGGGCAGGAAAGCTATACCAACTTCATCCCTCTTAATTTCTCTCCAAAAAATGGTGATGACATACTTGCCAGATACTTGATCATTTTCTTTTCTCTTTTGTCTGCTTGTATATATGACATATTAAAGTGATTGCTTATATAAGGAGTCCCTGCTTATAAAATGGCATCACTATTAGCTAACTAATAATTATTTGGAGACACAACATTGCACTTCATGCTTTCGAAAAGATTAAACAGCACAGAGCTTTGAGGGATTGCATAACACATTGAAATTGAATTTAGCCCGAATTAATATATTGAAGTCACAGAATCTTGTAATCTGTAGAATATTTGATTGTTAAAATTCAAGATGAAAATGCCAATAAAACATGAAGTAAAACAAAATAAGTTGCCAGTGAAACACAGTGTTGAAATGAACCAATCATTCCAAGAAACACTGTCACAACAGTAAATGTCAATACTATTTAGCTGTCACACCATGAAGCTATGGTAACCATTCATAAGGGTATGTAACTGTTTGTGTTTTACATACTCACCTGCCATTCTTAACACTTTCTTTATAAACACACAAATTTTTTATTATGAAGTGGCTATTAAAAGCCCACATCATAATCACAAATACATAGGTGCAAAAGAAGCTTTAATTCTCAATTTTCATTCTATATACTTAAGTGTGAGCTTTCAATTAATTTAATTGTAGTATAGATATGGAATAAGTCTATATGAATTTACTCAAGGATTCCATTATAGTGTTTTTCAAATGAAAAATCCAATTATACTGAGATTTTGGCTACTACAAAATAATAGCTAGTGTCTCTGGAAAAAAATTGCACAAAAAAGAATTCTGAATATGTTTTACAGATTAAATTTCATCTTAATTTGGCGTAGTACTTTGAATGCATAAATGGAATACTATTTATTAATATGGTAATGTATTCCCCTTGTCCAGGACCCATCTAATTATCAGGCAACAATACCAAAAAAAAATTTTAGCAGCCCAAGTGGTTGAGGGGTAATCATGTTTTGTCACTTGTACTGGACAGCAATATCAATTTATCTGCTTGCTTCTTAAATTGACTATAATCACAAGAAACTTTGAAAAAAATGTGCAAGATTAAACTGTAAGATGATAAATTTGCAATTTGCCCAATATTAAAATTAGACTTCATTTAGTTTAATAATAAAGTGCATTTTGTGGTGGGTGCTGAAGAGTTGGGAGAGTGTCAGCAGTCTTCTGAGGAGGAAGATGAAGACATTGAACAGGAGGAGCATCTCCTCCAGCATAGTAGATCACTGAAATGTCAGACATCAAGAGCTAGACGGGACTTAATAAATATTCTATTCCAATAACTGTGAGCTGGGTGCAGTGATCATTCATTGATGTAATCATTGCTCAAGAGGCTTGCAGTCCCTATCTGTTCTTAGAAGCCAATGCAGCACTTTTTATTTCACCTTTCACTCTTGCTGAATAAAAGTATATCTTTTCAATCATCGAAAGCTTTCCAGTATGTGATGCTCCCAAGTTGAACATTCAGATGATGGTAGGCTACGTTGTGCAGTAGGGAAACAGCAGCACTCCCTTAAGTATCTAACATGGTATTGTGCTGGGGGTGGTAACCTGTGTATCTTGATTTTCACAGCTGCAGTTACCGTGACTGTTGATCAGACAGGTGATGATGTAAAATAACAATACGTTTATGAATGTGCCCCTGTATATGCATTGAAGTGTCACCCTTGCCACCTATGTGCTAAAATTCTACCCAATGGAATGTACGAGTTGTCCTATACTAACATTTGCTTGAACAGCAAAGCAGAAAAAGAAATAAGAAACACGAACTGATAATAACAAGTAACTGGAAGCAGTCTTTCCCTACCTAGGTCCAAAGTCAGTCCCTGTGGAAAAGCAACTTTGGATAACAACCATTCATTGAGAATTTAGGGATATCTGTAACCTTTGATACTGCAGAGGATACAAGGCAAAAACTAATTGTCTGGTCTCAGATATAAAATTTAATACCTCAAAAACACTACTGACCCAAAAAAAACTGCATTGCCTATTCTTGTCTGCAACTGTTTTAAAACAGTGTGTATATGTGTTTGATGTCAAATTTTTGTTTTTTCAGGTGAGTAAGTAATAAAATTGGTCTTTCTTAATTAAAGCAAACCTTGAAAATTAGCTCCTTCACTTTGATCTAGTTATTTATATTTAATTGAAGTATGATACTGCATGCTTAAAAAATGGAATTAAAAATATTTATTGTGACCCTCCAAGAGGTTGGGTTAAAGGAATTAACTTCCCATTTATCCTCCTCAAAATAACAGATAGTTTAAAATGATTTCCACAAAAGGATGTTATATCTAAGTGGAGTATTCACAAACCAAAATAATGTTATGATTCAGAAGTGATTCAATGAGTTAAAATTGTTGACATAATGATTATGTTGTTGGCATGCACTATACCTCAATTCTTCTCTGTAAAACCTTGAAGTAGCTTCTGCTGCATCAAAACCACTTTAATATTATTTGATGATGCAGTCAATTGTAAGAATCTGCCACAGTCCCTTCAAATCTGTGAGACATGAACTGTCAGAACATCCTATGACAGAGGTGCATCTTAGCCTTGCAGACCATATTGCACCATTTGCTTGCTCAGAACACACCCCTTCCTAGCTCTAGTCCTCAGTCGTTCTCCCACGGCCACACACATTGCAGTTGCTGTCAGATGCTTTCTTCCTGCCATTTTCAACCCGATACCCAATATCTAGCATCTTGTTCACATGCTGTTCTTCACAAAAGAAAGCATTAAGCACAAATTGCTTGATCAATGAAGAAACTTCTGAGAGAACTCAAATGGTAAGTGGAACGTATAAAGTAGAGAACAAACACAAAGAAGAAGCAAACAGCCTTTTCAAAAGCCAGAGAAAAGGTACCAGAAGATTTGAGGCCAAGTGAGATATAGATATAAGTTAGAGCTTAAGGCAGATGAGATGTTAATTGGGATATTTTGAAGGGTTTAAAAGATGTTGGGCATAATTTTCCAGGCTCGGAGGCAGTGAGTGAACTTAATTAGGTGAGGTGATGGCAAACCAAAACTCATTCCTAACCTTGTCCAAATTAAGTTCTGTACAGGAAAGCCTTACCTCAACCTTTCCACCCAGCTGCCAAGTGAGAACCGTACATGGTCAGTTAATGTCCAGTCAGGGCTTATTTCTGCTTAGGCTTTAGAAAGCCATGATCCTCCCCTGTCTTAGTTTCTGACCCCCCAAATGCAGAAACTCCCTCAAACAATATTTATCCTCCTCATTGACGATCCCGCATCCTAGTAATCCAAGGCATGTGATGTGTTGTCCTGGCAGCAGCTGAATTCTGGAACTGCTAGCCTATGATGGGCCAGCAAATTGTAATTCCAGCAAAAAGCCATCAGCCAATCAGCTGCCTGATTGCCAAACAATCTGTCCAGCTATCTTATCGTAGACTGTAGGTTTCCTCTCCTGATAACTCTCCTACTTTCTGAATTCACCAAAAAGAGGAAGATTTTGGTCATTAAAATAGATATGTTTCTAACTGTCTTTTAACAATCTTTTCAAGTTAAAAGCAGAAACTTTGTAGGTTTCGTATGTGCAGGGTTTGAAAATTAAGCAAGGCAAATTATATGTCACAGCTGGCCTGAATTTGTTATCAAAAGTAAATTACCAGCATTATAAAGGGTTTAGTACAGAATGTAACAGTCTGAAGGATATTTGCATTTATGGTGGTAGATCAAACTATTCTCTTGATCTTGCTTTGTTGTATTTCCTCTCCCTGTGGAAAATAGTATCAAGATAAGTTTTATGTGATTGTAATACTTGAGTTCAGTGATCTAAAATTAAGCCCGCAACTATAAAACCTTAAAATAATAAAGGAACAGAATAAGTTGATGGCAAAATGAGGAACTTTCCAGTTTGTCTGGTATGTAAATTGTAAGCATTTTTACACGTTTAACTCAGGTTGAATATAATCTCTAATCTCCTGACCACAGAGCTGTCAAAGGAATTGGATGTAAGACTATAGGCAATGGTTTTGTCCACTTATCAATGTTAGCTTGATTACAAAGTAGAATTCTTCCACTTTATATGTATTTCAAAAGGTAACATTAGCTAATGATATAAAATTCACAAAGTACTTCTATTTAGCTAAATTGTCAAAATTTCTATTTTGTTACATCCTGTTAAATAATGTCACTCGTGGCAAGATATAACTATCCTGCTAACATGCATCATCCCCATATGTTGCATTTTCAGTTGAATTATCTTCTGTCAAATTAACTTGATTTAATTTGACATGTTGGATAATCACCCCAGTAATAGGGAATCATGGGCATATATGCATTTTGTTATATTGTTGTATCACTCCAACCAGATAATTAGACATGGGAATCATTCAGTGACAGCATTTTAATTTGACTTCTTTGAAATCTATTTACGTAATTTTGTATGCTGTCACATTATGCCAAATAATGTCACATAATTTACAGACTTAGTTGCTTAATTTGTAAATAATAGTCATTGCAAATACAATAAGATCCATAAATTAACTGACTTAAGATAAATTATCCGACTAATTCAATAATAGCAAGTGCTGATTTCCAAAGCATTTAATGTAAATAAGGGGCATGATGCAAATTTAATTTCAGAGATCAGTAATAATCTATTGCTGTTATCCAAAATTGGAAGGAAAAAAATGATAGAATGTACAGTTATCATATCGTACTGTCTTGAGCTGGCAAATGAGTCAATCTAGGTAGCTGTGGCTTCCAAGGGCTAATGGACAGATTGGTCTGTGCAGTGCAGTCAATTGCCTACATTTGCAGGGTTGAGTGAATTAGCAATTCTTTTCTGATTTTGGAGTCTTCTCAATTATTACTAAACTGTCCATTGGAGGATGATCAAGATATTTGGTGTACAAGTCAGATGACAAAAACCACAATCTATCCACAACAAGAAATTAATTAATTATTTACTAAGTTGTTTAATTGCCTAGCATAGGAGTACTGCTTATGATCAGGAATGTCAAAGTCTTCTCATAGTGGTGTAATTGGAACCAGTTTTCCATTTTCTGAAATTGCTTTGCTCATCATCAAGAATGCCTACCTCCATCTCTGATATACCACCTGCCACAGCTTTTTCTGATGAAGGGTTTAGGCCGGAAACGTCAAGTTTTCCTGCTCCTATGATGCTGCTTGACCTGCTGTGTTCATCCAGCCCCATGCTTGTTATCCCACTACATTCATATTTTTTTTACTTGCACATTCTCTTGGCCTTATTTCCCATGTCCCCCACTCCATAAGTTTGAACTAATCTAAATATTTGCTGCCTGTACCCTGCCTTGTACCAAGTCTTCTTCACCCATCATCCTTGTCCACAAATTCCTAAGTAGGTTCTTGGACCAGCAGTGTCTTTGTGTTAAAATTATCATCCAGGGTTTCAAATTCCTCCAGGCCCTCACCGTTTTCTAGCTTTGTAACCTCTTCCAAGCCAAGAACGCTCCAAGATATCCAACTTCAAATCTTGTTATTTCCCATATCCCTAATTTTAATTACTCTGGTATTGCTCGTCTCTTTTCTACTTTTCTTTTCTCCTTTAAGTTAGTCCTTAATCCTATCTCTTTGATGCAAGTATTGATGATCCATCCATTATCTCTTTTTGTGAATCTGTGACAAATTTTATTTGATAATGCTCATATGCAATGCTTATTTATCTATATTAAAAGTGCCACATAAATGCAAATTATTGGTGTTTCTTCAACTATTTTCACAACATGGCAATCAGATAGGAGTCATGGAATGAAGGAATAGTCCCAAATATCCTCATCAAAGTCTCAGTTAGAAGACTCTGAGAAGTCTGCTTGCATTTCACATAACGATTAGTTTTCAGGCAGTTTAAAGTCTTATTTTGGTGAAGAATTGTTTCACCTTGTGATCTTTTGCATCCACCTGAATCCATGAACAGAAGTTTCAATTTAATGTCACGTTACAAAGATATAAACTGCAGTATTTCTCAGGGCTTGCAATGCTCTCCTGATACAAATCATAGAGTGCCCCAAAGGAGAATTAAAATCTGAACGAAATGGCAGATTCCAGATGTGTGCCGTGATTAGGATCAGAGCCTGGTTTCCACTGGGGTCTAAAGAAGGATGCAACTTCTGTCCAGCATGTACTAGCATCATGAGAGGGTGGTGCTAGTGATATGAATTTTATAGTAGACTTCCGATGCCTCCAACCTCACTTTTGCACAGTGATCTGAATATTGGGAAATAATCTATGCTGTGTTCATTGCTGGTTTAGTAATGAGTCTTCAAGTTAAGATCAGGACCTGGAAAATTTCCATGGTTGGCTGTCCCAATTTTTTTACCCAGCACATTTATCCCAACACCACCCAGGCACCATTCACCACTTCTGTACTCTCAGCCATATTTCTGCATATTTCCTGTAAAAGTGGTGAGGAGTGGAGGAGAAGTAAAGAGTAGTTCAAAGAACTTCAAGGTACACAAAACATCAATGTTAAAACAATCTGACGCTATGCTGTGTTCCACCTTCTAGAGTGGATAACTAGTAGTGCATGTTGGATATTCCATACAAACTGCCATGCAAAATACTGAGTTAAATGGGACATCTGCTAATCTTATAATATCTTTATCCAATTTATGGCAAACAAAATAGTAGAACTTTCATATCAAATAAGAAAAATGCCTGCTTAGGGAACTTGCATTGTGTTGTGAACATAGCTAAGGGTCCTTTGGGCAAGAAGCAGTTAGTGAGTGGTAAAGGAGAATGACTATTACCTACAGATCAAACATGCTGTGCATAGTCTAAACTGAAGTACAGCAAATGTGAATGTGTGCAGTGGAGTTTAGATAATGTATAAGTGGGGAGTTAAAAATGGCATCAATGGAAAGACTGTCATTATTCTGTATTATACAGACTGACAATGAAGAAGGATAACGATGTAGGTTTAAAAGAGAAGAAAATGAGTGTTTGCACAAAGAAAGAGATGGAAGCAAGTGCATGACAGCACAATTCAGTGCTGTGTGATGTAGGCCATGAGTATCGAATTGACTGATGTCACGTCTTTCATCATCACTATCCTCTTGATGTTCCTCTCCTGCATGGTTTATTTATAGTTCTTGAGAACCTGAAAATAAACAGGCACAGGATAACATTGGGCATTGAGGGGAAATGTTTGGAATCTACCTCCTTCAACAGTTCTTGCTCTTTCTCTGAAAGCAGCCTCACCAACGGGAGTCGCAATAATAGCCAGCATTGTTTCATTCGTGGTCTCAGAACATACAGGCTACCTTCCTGTAAGTATACGAAAATTATCTGTGCCTGCCACCAAACACAGGCCTCTTCCACCCCCAATTCCTCAACTCTACCCAGGACATCCCCCACAATGTACAAGCCCTATTTCTGAAGAAGGGTCCCGAACCGAAATGTGAGATTTCCTGCTCCTCTGATGCTGCCTGGCCTGCTGCGTTCATCCAGCTCCACACGGTGTTGTCTCTGACTCCAGCATCTGCAGTTCTTACTATCTCTGCGTGAGTTACTTCCCCCTCCAGTTAGTTCTTTTGGTTGTGTCTCCTTATCCTGCAAAGGAGGGGAAAATGTGTCAGTGAATATAGTGGAATCTGTTCTGGTGATATCTGGCTGAACAACAGTTGAAGAATGAAAATGCTTTAAATTGAGTCTGAATCTTGGAGCAGTGTTAAGAATGTTGTAGAGCTGTTAGCTTCCAGAAATGAGTCCTGATTGATGAACATTGCTGATAAGAGAGTGATTGAGATAGGGCACTATGTGGATAGGAGATGGTCTAGTGGTATTATCGCTAGACTATTAATCCAGAAGCCCAACTAATGCTCTGGGGACCTGGGTTCAAATCCCACTATAGCAGATGGTGAAGTTTGAATTCAATAATTTTTTTAAGAAGTCTGGAATTAAGAATCTACTGATCGCCATGAAATCATTCCTGATTGTTCAGAAAAACCTATCCAGTTCACAAATGTCCGTCAGGGAAGGAAATCTGCCACCATCACCTGGTCTGGCCTACGTGTGACTCCAGATCCACAGCAATGTGGTTGACTCTCAATTGCCCTCTGAAATGGCCTAGCAAGCCACTCAGTTGTACCAATCGCCTCAAAGAAATGAAACCGGATGGATCACTGGCATCAACCTAGGTACCGGAACAGACAACGGCAGAAACAGCTCTGTCGACCCTGCAAAGGCCTCCTTACTGACATCTGGGGGATAGTACCAAAATTGGGAGAGCTGTCTCACAGACTAGTTAAGCAACAGCCTGAACACAGTCATACTCACAGAATCATACCTTACAGACAATGTCCCAGCCATCACCATCACGATCCCTGGCTATGTCCTGTCCCACCAGCAGGACAGACCCAGCAGAGGTCGCGGCACAGTGGTATACAGTTGGGAGGGTGTTGGTCTAGGAGTCATCAACATTGACTCTGGATGCCATGAAGTCTCATGGCTTCAGGTTAAACATGGGCAAGGAAACCTACTGCTGATTACCATATACTGTCCTCCCTCAGCTGATGAATCGGTACTCCTCCATGTTGAACAACACTTAGAGGAAGCAGTGAGGATGGCAAGGGCACAAAATGTACTGTGGGTGGGGGATTTCAGTCAACCACCAAGAATGGCTCTGCAGCAGTACTACTGTTCGAGATAATTGGGTCCTAAAGAACATAATTGCTAGACTGGGTCTGCGGCAGGTGGTGAGGGAACAAACAAGAGGGAAAAACATACTTGACCTCATCCTTACCAACCTTCCAGCTGCAGATGTATCTGTCAGTGAGAGTACTGGTTGGAGCAACCATCACACAGTCCTTGTGGAGACGAAGTCCCGCCATCACATTGAAAATAACCTCCATCGTGTTGTATGGCACAATCACCTTGCTAAATGGGACAGACTTCACACAGATCTAGCAACTCAAGACTGGGCATCCATGAGACACTATGAGCCATCAAGAGCAGCAATATTGTATTCCAGCACAATCTGTAACCTCATGGCCTAGCATATCCCCCAATCAACCATTACTGTCAAGCCAGAGGATCAACCCTGGTTCAATAAAGAATGTAGGAGGGCATGCCAGGAGCAGCACCAGGCATACCTGAAGATGAAGTATCAACCTGGAGAAGCGACCAAACAGGACTACTTGCATGCCAAACAGCGAAAGCAGCAAGTGAAAGAGATAACTAAGCAATTCCACAACTAATGGATCAGATCTAAGCTCTGCAGTCCTGCCACATCCAGTCGTGAATGGTGGTGAACAATTAAACAACTCATTGGAGGAGGAGGCTCCATAAATATCCCCATCCACAATGATGGAAAAGCCCAGCACATCAATGCACAAGATAAGGCTGAAGCATTCGCAACAATGTTCAGCCAGAAGTGCCAAGTGGATGATCCATCTTGGCCTCCTCCAGTGATCCCCAGCATTACAGATACCAGTCTTCAGCCAATTCAATTCACTTCATGTGCTATGAAGAAATGGTTGGAGACACTGGATACTGCAAAAGCTATGGGTCCTGATAACATTCCAGCAATAGTACTAAAGTTTTGTGCTCCAGAACTTGCTGCCCCCTCGCCAAGCTGTTCCAGTTCAGTTACAACACTGGCATCTACCCAACAATGTGGAAATTTGCCCAAGTATGTCCTGTACACAAAAAGCAGGGCAAATCCAACCCGACCAATTACCACCCCATCAGTCTCCTCTCAATCATCAGTAAAGTGATGGAAGGTGCCATCAACAGTGCTATCAAGCAGCACCTGCTCAGCAGTAACCTGCTCAGTGATACCCAGTTTGCTCTGCCAGGGTCATTCAGCTCCTGACTTCATACAGCCTTGGCTCAAACATGGACAAAAGAGCTGAATTCCAGAGGTGAGGTGAGAGTGACAGCCCTTGATATCAAGGCTGCATTCGACTGAGTGTGGCATCAAGGAGCCCTGGCAAAACTGGAATCAATGGGTATCAGGAGACAAACATGCCGGTGGTTGGAGTCATACTTGACACATGGGAAGATGGTTGTACTTGTTGGAGATCAATCATCTCAGCTCCAGGACATCTCTGCAAGAGTTCCTCAGTGTAGTGTCCAGGCCCAACCATCTTCAGCTGCTTCATCAATGACCTTCCCTACATCATAAGGTCAGAAGTGACATGTTCGCTAATGATTACACAATGTTCAGCACCATTTGTGACTCCTCAGATCCTGAAGCAGTTCATGTTCAAATGCAACAAGATCTCGACAATGTCCAGTCTTCAGCTGACAAGTGGCAAGTAACATTCGCGCCTCACAAATGCCAAGCTATGACCATCACCAACAAGAGACAGTCTAAACACCACCCCTTGACATTCAATGGTGTTGCCATCACTGAATCTCCCACTATCAACATCCTGGGGGTTACCATTGACCAGAAACTCAACTGGACCACATAAACATTTTGGCTACAAGAGCAGGTCAGAACTTAGGAATACTGCGGCGAATAACTCACCTCCTGACTCCTCAAAGCCTGTCCACCATCTACAAGGCACAAGTCAGGAGTGTGATGGAATACTCCCCACTTGCCTGGATGAATGCAGCCGCAACAACATTCAAGAAGCTTGACACCATCCAGGACAAAGCAGCCCACTTGATTGGCACTACATCCACAAGCATCCATTCCCTCCACCACTGACACTCAATAGCAGGAGTGTGTACTATCTGCACTGCAGAAAATCACCAAAGATCCTCAGACAGCACCTTCCAAACCCACAACCACATCCATCTCGAAGGACACACAACATACGCATGGGAACATCACTACCTCCAAGTACCCCTCCAAGCCACTCACCATCCTGACATTGAAATATGTCGCCATTCCTTCACTGTTGCTGGGTCAAGATCCTGAAATTCCTTCCCTAATGGCACTGTGGGTCAACCTACATCTGGTAGACTGCAGCAGTTCAAGAATACAGCTCACCACCACCCTTTCAAGGGCAAGTAGGGATGGGCAAGAAATGTTGGCTAGCCAGCAATGCCCACATCCCACAAATGCATAGAAAAAAAAAACAAGATCAGTTGTTCAGCTGATAGAATGTAGCATTTGAACTTGTATTCACTGGCCTTAATCACTTATAGAGTTATTGTGTCCTCTAGCATCGAAACAGACCCTTCGATCCAACCAGTCGATGCCAAACATAATCCCAAACTAAACTAGTCCGGCTCCTCAGCCATATGCCTCCAAACCTTTCTTATCCACGTACTTGTCCAAATGTCTTTTAAAAGTTGTAATTGTACCCACGTCCACTACTGCCTCAGGAGATTCTTTCCACACAAGAATTACCCTCTGTAAGAAACTTGCCACTCATGTCTCTTTTAAATCTTTCTCTTCTCACCTTAAAAATGTGCCCCCCATTCTTGAAATCCCCCATCCTAGGGAAAAGACAACTATCATTGAATCCATCTATACCTCTCTTGCCTCTCAACCTTCTACAGTCCAGTGAAAAATGTCTGAGCCTATCTAGCCTTTCTTTGTAGCTCAAACATTCCTTACCCAGCAACATCCTCGTAAATCTCTTTTGAACCTTCTCCAGCTTAATAAAATCCTTCCTATAACTGGGCAACCAGAACTGGACAGAATATTCCAGAAGAGGCCTCACCAATCTCCTATACAACCTCAACATGACTTCCGAACTCCTACACTCAAAGGACTGAGCAATGAAGTCAAGTGTGTCAAATGTCTTTTTAGCCGCCCTGTCTATATGTGATGCAAACTTCAAAGAATTATGTACCTGCACCCCTAGGTCCCTCTATTCTACAACACTACCCAAGCTGCTATCACAAATTGTATAAGCCCTAGCCTTGTTTGTTGTATCAAAGTGGAATACCTTGCATTTATTCAGATTGAGCTCCATCTGCCAATATTCAGCCCATTGACCCATTTGATCAAGATCCTATTATAATCTTAGAAAACCTTCTTCACTGTCTACAATTCTGGTGTTGTCCACACAATTACTAAAACAAAAGAGGACCCAGAATTATCCCTGTGGAACACTGCTGGTGATAGGCCTCCAGTCTGAAAAGCAACCCCCCACCATCACTCTGTTTCCTCCCATTAAGCCAATTACATATCAAATTGGCAAGCTCACCCTGAATCCCATGTGACCTTCCTCAGTAGTCTACCATGTGGAACCTTGTTGAAGGCTTTACTAAAGTCCAAGTAAATTTCTACTGCTCTGGCCCCATCAATCTCTTTGGTAATTGCCTCAAAAAACTCGATCAAGTTTTTGGGAAACAATTTTCCTCGCACAAAACCATGCCCACAATCCCTCATCAATTTTTGTCACTCTAAATGTCCATAAATCCTATTTTATATAATTACCTCCAACAATTTACCCACAACCAAAGTCAGACTCACAAGTCAATAGTTCCCTGGTTTCTCCTTACAACGTTTCTTAAATGGAGGTACAACATTAGCCACTTTGCAGTCATCAGACACCTCACCTATAGCCATAGATGATGCAAATATTTCCTCAAGAGTTCTTACAATTTCTTCCCTTACTTTCCATGTAAGGTCATAGACTTCTTGTAGCACAAGATCTCTTGGTTCAACTCTTGGTATTGACCTCCACAGCAAACTTCTCCTATAGATTTCTGACCATTAAAAAAAAAATCATTAATTGGATGTGGTCACTGCTGGCTGCACCAGCTTTGTTGCCCATCCCTAGTTGCCCTTGAAAAGGTGGTGGTGAGCTGCTTTCTTGAACTACTGCAGTCCAGGTGCCGTAGTTAGACCTACAATGTTGTTAGAGAGGGAATTCCAGGATTTTGACCCAATGCCTGATCTATGCCGAATTGCCTCTTTCTGCACTGTAGGGATTCTAAGTTTCTATGCCAGGCACGTCACATAGTCTGGGGATACGTAAACACATCTCTCATGTTCTACCAACTAATTGAGAAACTCCATCTGGTAAAGTGTTAAACACCTCCCAAGTGATTATCATTATTCAGAGTTTCACAAGTTAGACCTACTTATTGCATAACTTCTAACACATAGTGCATCACTTTAAAAAAGTGTTGGCTAGCTTTAAATAGTGCTGGTTCATCTTAATTAGTGCTAGCCACTCATGTTATTGCCTGGATGCCTAAGTGGGGACTAATTTAGAAAAGAAGGCAACACAACATTTTATGCTATCTGCTTTGAATAAATGGCTGCAGGTTAATCATGTATTGTGGTTCCTGTGCCCACTTTTCAGGGCATTAAATTTTGCCCCATTGCCTTGAACACTCAATGTTTGGGAAACAATGAGTATAAATAAACAAAATGATATTTTACTCAAATGGTACTTGTATAAATTAACAAGGAAAATATAATTCTGCATGTGATTGATATTTTTGAGCTCATACTTGTTAACATCTTGGACAATGACCCAAAGTTAAGCTTTAGGAGTCCCATAGAGATTTGGGATATTTGCAGAAGCATATTTCAATTTTCCAGTGTATGTTCTTCCAACATTGTTATTCCAAAGTAGAAGATTAATCCCATGAGATCAACTGTGATTTTAATAAATGACATAGGAGGCTCGAGGGGGCAAATGGCCTACTCCTATTCCTAACTTGCCTTTTTCCATGGATGTTTATATGTTCATATGTAGCAACATCTTTAACAGATGATAAAGAATTCAAAATCTTCTTCAGAAAGATTCTGAGAACATCTGTAGTACTACAATTGAAAAGCTCCTGAGACACTTTAGATGCATTTTCTAATTCATCACAGGCCTAATATTTCAGCTGAATTAAAATATTTCCATTCAATTGCATTATTTTTCTGGTTAGTTATTCACAGCCCTGTAACTATTGCAATGCTGTTTTATTTTGCATGAAAGTGAAGCAAAGTTAAGGAGAATAATTAAACTATCAAATATAAATCCTTTTATAAGAAAATGATTAGAATGGTAATGTTGAAAAGAAAAAATAAAACATTTAATGTAAGGTTAGCATTTATTGATGTAAGTAAAATTAGATTACAAGTGATTCAGAAGAGAAGTGTAATACAAATATAATACTTACAGTATCTTTTTTCTTCATTATTAATTTACATGTCTAACAATAGAATGACATCTAATGTATTATCTTTGTTTTTATTCCAATTCTCTTGATAGAATGGAAGATAAAATGGAAATCCCAGTGCAGAGCATCTCCTAGCAACCGAGACACACAGCAGTCCTCAAGTAGTTGAAGAGTATTTTTAGTGGTATTTGATTGCATAAACAAACATACTCAAAATTATATGTTTAATACTCCCAGTTCTTTCCCTTCAGGGATTTTATTTTGATTTAATATTTTCAATGGTATGTTATGTTCTGTTTGCTGCCATCAAAATTATTACACAGGAATGAATTTCAACTAATTATACTATTGCATTCTAGTGAGTACAGACCAATGTTTTAATGTTGTATTCCAGAGAGCTTTTAAGATTATTCTGAGTTATATTTCAGGATTCAGAAATTTATCAATTATGTTTCAATAGATAGAAAAGACTTTTTTTTTGAAAAAAAATGAACCCTTCCTTAATTCAATAAGGTAAAAAGAATGCTCTTTTTCTAGCAAACTAGAAATAATTTCCAGAAATGGTAAGGAATTTATTATTCAAGATAATCTTTTGGCTTTTGCATCACTTTGTTTGCCAGGTAATAAATTAAACTGGCAGCAGAACTATAAAAAGTTGTTCATCCAATTTGATTTCCCAACATTTGCATAGTCAATCAAATCGTCCGAAGATAAATTATGGCCTGGATCTAGCAGTAAAAATAATGGTGAAGCTCTCAATGTTCACTATTATGATGGCGTAAATCAAAAAGCAACTTCCAAAGATTACACATTGCTGTTAAATACAGAAATCAGGAAGCTGCTATTTTCTACACTGGTATCTTGCCAAGACACTCACGATTAGAATGCATGGAACTGCATGAGGTTGTTATTCTCATCCATTACATATTCTCTAAACCCATCAGAAAAAGTTAAGACTTGTCCACCGCTGTGTAATGGAATTTCAAAGGTGTGATCAGTTTTTATTATTGCCAACCACATTTATAACTATGAAGTCTTGATTACTTCAAGTTTTAATTTTGTTTAAGATTTTAAAAACCCTAGTTTTTATGTATCTCCTTTATCTCCATCTCAAAGACCCGTCTTTCTTTCTCTTTGCATGTTTTCATTTCTGTACAGGATTTGATTTTGAATTAACTATTTGAAATTAAGCTTCCTGGTTTAGTTTCTGCACATTGAAACTTATTTGGTCATGTTGATTGAGGGGATACAATTGCTTTCCCCGTTCACAAAAACTCTAGATCCTCAGTAGTGGGTATTGCACTGAAATTAATTTGTAACCACTGGCTGAATTTTATTAGAAATCAGTTTGGTGTCAATTTTGTCAAGTTTCTTGGAGGGTTTTTCTCCGGAAGCTCTCACAGATTTTCTCACACTATGGTCCACGACTCGCCTCATTAGCTGTGCACCATCCCTCCATGGTGCCCTGGTCACTTCCTTCTTACCAGAAGTGGAAATAGTCGCCACTGCTGGGACCTTCTGCGGTTCCTAGAGCTGGTGCCATTTTAAAGCCCAGTTGTGCATGATGCCAAGCGCAGTCAGCTAGACTTTGCCCTTCAAAGTGCATGTAATGAGAGGGGGGCCAAATAAAAACGTTTTGAGAACACATAAGTGGCACATTGATACTTCATTGCAAACACAAGTGCATATTTGTAAATGTATTGCTACTTAAGATCAAAGCAACACAGGTTACCCATTCTTTGTGTCATCCCATCTTAGAACAGTGTCTAAGGGACGCTGAACTTCCACTATAACCAACATAGCCCAACATCTTGCCATTGTTTAATGTGGGATCATTACATGCAAGGAAGCCTTCAAATTTTTGAAGAGGTTTGCTGTCATTCAGCCACACCAAAAGCTACACAAAAATAAACAAAATCTGCAATATCTTCTAAGGACAGACAAGCATGTTTTGAGCAGTAACAAATCTACAATTGCTGAGTGAACACTCCTCATATCTATCGGAACCAAGTGTCATTTAAGTCCTGACTGGCTTGTTGAGCTTGATGCTGCAGTGGCCTATCATGCTGAAGCTGATGTTCCTGAAGCTTAATATCCTTAGAAGATTTCTGCCATTTTCCTAGCTCTTCAGCATTCACCATACCCCCTCTTTCCTTGCTCCAGATATGAAGAAAATCAAAGAATGTATATATACTCTCTCTGAACTATACTGCAAGGCAGCCCCAGACCAACTCAAGTATGAGAACCTCACCTTCAGCAAAGTTGTTGGCTACAACACCATGGCCCCTGAAGAAGAATGAACACCTTTATATCTTTGTATCAGCCTCAGTGAAAGTGTTGCGTAATGGAGTCATCATCTATGTTGCAGAAAGTAGGCCTCAACTCCCACTAAACATCCTTATAAGGCCCTTGATGATCTAACATATTCTTCTATAGAGTGGAACATGGAAGACTCTATAAAAAGAATGCCTCTACATCGATCTTTGATGTCGGGACCTTGTTGCACTAAACGCAGCATAAGCCGAAGACTGTAAGAGCTGTGTGATTACTGATACCTTGTCCTACCACCTCAAACATTCCCAAAAGAAAGGCAGAATTGCATGTTGGTGAATGCAAATAGTTATAGTGGATTATCTTTGCAAATTGTGGCCTATAGGTACCTCTGTTAAGGTCATCTGTGATTACTTCTGCTGCTCAGAGATGACTAACTTCAGTCTGTAATGACCACTGACATGGTGAAGACTGCTTGTGACCAGGATTTGTACCCTACACAGATAGGCATGGCAAATGTCTCACATGCAGTGTACTGAATTGTGTAAATTTGTGATTAATGCAATTGCTCTTGAAGGAACACACACCACTCACAAGCATATTCAGATAGAAAATAAAATATACTTACTCTACCCACTCCAAGTGTGGCTGCAGCCATCTTTAATTTCTAGTGCACATTTATGAATTGTGTAAGTATGGAAGGCAACACAGGTAATACTTTGGTACTGAGAGTTGCAGATGTAGCCTGTTAAGCAAGGGATTCTCCAAACTTCCACATTCTTGTGTTCCCTGAGTTTCCTGTGCTGCCCATCCATATTGAGCTTTAACACGTTCCCACGCACTTCTTTGAATTATGACTTCATCTCCCAACATTACCCTCAAACGTCGGCTCTACAGCTTAGACGTGTCCACCATTGTGCGGAACCACCCCGCCCATGCTCCCCCTTCCACTCCGTGTGGAGGTCACGGTGTGTGTGACCATTGTTGACCTCCCCTCCTGCAGTAACCCCATCTTCCAATGCACTATCATCTCCCACACTTATACGTTGCGTTCCCGCACCCCCCACACAGTTATTGTCCTTCTGCATTCCAGCATGCAGCCTCTAATCCCCACAACAGCCTTCCCCAACTTCGATGCCACAGCAGTGGCCACGAATAATGCCCTTGACCTTTATTGAGCTGACCTCTAGAACTGAAGATTCTTCCCCCTCCAACCCTACCAAGCTGACTTGATTAAGAGTTCCACCTGATGAGTGACTGGACTGACTGTTCTCTGTGCAGCTTCTTGACTGACTTCCCAACTGTTGCTGGACTGGTTGCACTTGTCCTGCAAGATCATGTCCCATTCCCCAGACTGTATCGATATAGACCCCTGACCCTGACTGCCCCAAATGGCCTATTAGTGGCATCCATGCCCACAAGACCATAAGACATAGGAGCAGAAATTAGGCCATTCAGCCCATCGAGTCTGCTTTGCCATTCAATCATGGCTGATAAGTTTCTCAACCCCATTCTCCCGCTTTCTGTCATAACTTTTGATCCCCTTGACAATCAAGAACCTATCTATCTCCAATCTTAAATATACTCAAAGACCTGGCCTCCAGAGCCTTCTATAGCAGTGAATTCCATAGATTCACCACTCTCTGGCTGAAGAAGTTCCTTCTTATCTCAGTTCTAAAAGGTCTTCCCGTTACTCTAAGGCTGTGTCTTCGGGTCCTACCAATGGAAACATTTTCCCAACATCATCTCAATCCAGGCCATTCAGTATTCTGTAAGTTTCAATTAGATCTTTGCTCATCCTTCTCAACTCAATCGAGTATATACCCAGAATCCTCAAACGTTCCTCATGTATTAAGCTTTTCATTCCTGGGGCCATTCTTGTGAACCTCCTCTGAACCTGCTCCAGGGCCAGTACATCCTTCCTGAGATATGGGGCCCAAAACTGCACACAATACTCCAAATGTGGCTTGACCAGAGCCTTATAGAGTTTCAGAAGTACACCTGTTTTTATATTCAAGTCCTCTCAAAATAAGTGCCAAAGTTGCATTTGCCTTCCTAACTACTGACTCAACCTGCAAATTTACCCTGAGAAAATCCTGGACTAGAACTCGCAAGTCTCTTTGCACTTCAGACTTTTGAATTTTCTCCCCATTTAGAAAATAGCCCATACCTCTATTCTTCTTACCAAAGTTCATGGCCTCACCCTTTCCCACATTGTACTCCATCTTCCACTTCTTTGTCCACTCTCCTAACCTGTCCAAATCGTTCTGCAGCCTCCCTGTCTCCTCAATACTGCCTTTCCCTTTACCTACCTTTATACCATCTGCAAATTTAGCCAGAATGCCCTCAGTTCCTTCATCTAAATAAAGTGAAAAGTTGTGGTCCCAACACTAACCCTTGTGGAACACCACTTGTCACCGGCTACCATCCTGAGAAAGACCTTTTTATCCCTACTGTCTGCTTTCTGCCAGAAAGCCAATCTTCTGTCCATGCTAGCACGTTGTCTCAAACACCATGGGCCCTTATCTTACTCAGCAGCCTCCTGTGCGGCACCTTATCAAAGGCTTTCTTGAAGTCCAGGTAGATAACTTCTATTGGCTCTCCTTGGTCTAACCTGCTTCTATTTCCTCACTAGTGCCCCTGCACTAATATCGGATAATGCCATTCAATTACTGTGTTAGCATCCCCTCACTGAAAGCTGTTCCTCCAGCTTGATTGAGGACTTTGAGACATAACCATTTGGCTGAAGCACATACAATATGTTTGTTATATAAGCTGCTGGCACATGGTGCAGGTGTGAGCTTGACATAGCATAGTATCGTACAGCAAAGCACACTTCCTTGACTGCTGACAGCCATAACAAGCTGGCTGGCTTTGTGCCTGTGCTAAAAGACAACGCAAGACAGAAATAATATGACCCTTTAAGCTGTGGCTGAGGGGGCAATGCATTACAAAGCAAGGGAAAGCAGAGGTGCTGTTGGCATCCAATTACTCACTAGGAAGAGATGTGAGGAGGCCTGAGACACATACTAGTCAAATCCTTGAGCTGGGTTCCTGTTCCCTGCATGCAAAATGCCTTGGCAGCAGCATTAAGTAGAGTATTGTATTTTATGTGGGTCAGAGATGTAAATGAGGTTCAGTGAGGTTGGTACAAGTCTAATGCCAATCTTTGTGGACAGGAGGTGCAGGCAGTCATTGTCCATTGAATGTGTCCTCAGATGTACAGGTTGGAGGAGCAAGCGGCAAGCTGGAGTTGTCAGGTATTTGCTCTGACTTTCATGATGAAAATTGTCACTGTCTAGTTTCTATTGAGCCCATGGGAGATCATAAATTTGCATATCAATGAGGCAGGGTTTGCTAATAATGAAATGTGAACACATGTAAATAGGACTATTGCCACCTACTAGCGAGATTCTCATCTCACTGTTCAATCAGTGGAGAATAAGACTTCTTTTTCTCAATGTTGAGAATCTCATATCTGCCTTGTGATATTTTCCCAACTAACCTGCCAATGTCCATGTCATTAAGGGGCTAGAAAGATTCTGTCCCGCATGTTCCATTGCAGAAAAACCAGAGAAAATATGCAGGCAGCAAAATCCATTTGTTGTTGCCCATAAATCTAGACATTGTGTTTGGATATTTTGAATCTAACAGCCATATGAATCTGTCAGTTTGTGTCTATGAGCATACAGGAAAGACCTGACAGTGGGGGACCCTTTGACCACCAGCCAAACTATGTTTTGATAATGAAAGCAGAAAATGCTGGACAAGCTCAACATGTCTGGCAACATCTGTGGAGAGAGAAACAGAGTTAATGTTTCAAGTCAGAAACTCTTCTTTGGAACTTAAATGTGTTTTGGTGTTTGGATGGAAGTTCCATCAATTAGGCACTCTTCTTTCGATTGTCTGCTCTGGGAACCATCGACATGATTCAATATCTCCTTTTCCGACAAGCCTCTAGGAAATTATATGTGGTTGCCAGAATACTGGGTGGAGTGCAACATACCAGCCTCACCAACAATCAAATTAGAGCGTACCTTAGAACCCACACCTGGGCTCTTAGCCATACCATCCAGGTAATTCTGCATCTCACATCAGCAATCAGTAAGAGAGCTCAAAGGCATTTCATGGCCTTACTCTGGACTGGGGCTACCAAGAAGAAAACAGCAGCTACCCAGTGAAGTATGATGGAAACACTCTAGTATGAGACTAAAAATTTTCCCTGCACAGAAGAAACTGTGTCCTGTCCAAATTAATAAGACTGATTATTATTCATATTAGCACTGAGGGTTGTAATATTCAACTGCATAGTGCTGTAATTTCCAGGTTGAAATACGTAGTTTGCAAAATATCTAACATCCAGATGTTCAACCACATTGTAAATGAAATTAGAGCTATCTGTTCCATACCTGCCTTCCCCATTAGTACATTAGTAATCTTAACATTTATTTGGAGAATACAATATACGCAATAATGATTATGTAGATTGTGTATATCTATAATGAGAGGATGTAGATTTTTCCACAATTCCAGATCACGTTTGCTTGCAGTGCATTAATTAACAAAAATGCACAGTGGAGAAATAATTGTGTCAAGTGTCACTCCTACCTAAAATTGCTTGGTATATATTTCTAGAACTAACACTCTTCCTCTGTTGAACATTCAAAATGTGTTGAT
Organism: Ginglymostoma cirratum; assembly: GCA_024137785.1. Lineage (NCBI taxonomy): Eukaryota > Metazoa > Chordata > Chondrichthyes > Orectolobiformes > Ginglymostomatidae > Ginglymostoma > Ginglymostoma cirratum. The sequence goes on along the minus strand of JAHRHZ010000079.1, from coordinate 8,859,263 downwards.
ATTACTGTACAATTACTCTATGTAATGGTCTATAGTATCTGAAAATTACAATACGACTCCAAACTATTTCAGAAGTTTATTTTAAGGGATGCACTAAATATTATGGCTTTTTAATTCAATCTCTAAGAAAATCTTCAGGGAAAGAAAAAAATCTAACATCTAATTCAGTGGCTAGTAATTGTAGTTCTCAGTATACATAGTGGACGCTTAAACTGTAATAACTATCCCAGCAATAACTCTTTCCTCTCCACCCAATGGCACAAATCACTGACACTCTTCTAGGATTTCCAAAATTGTGTATAACACTATGAACAGTCTCTTCAATGCTGCTTTGCTAGTCAGTATATAGGACAGACAATAGGACTAAAAGGTGCAGGTTTTGAAAATATAGATTGTATGGACAAAAAATCAAAACAATTTTCATTTGTGTTACTCTATTTTAGGCTGGGAAGTAAATAAATAGCTTTGTGATGTAACAGAGATAAACAATGATGAATATGCACTTCTTCAAAGACACACAGAGGTTATTTGGCACCTATTTTCAAAGCATGTAAAAGTCTGGGAAAACATTTTTGATATGATAGCAAAAACAAAGCAAACTAATGAATCTATTAGTTGAAGGACTACCAAAAGAAAATATTTAGAGAGTGTAACTGTTCCTGTCAATTATTTAGCCAAACAAAAATGGAGTGAACATATGTATATATATATATATATGGGATCACCAGTGCTATGGAGAAGCCAACTTCTTTTGTAACGTTACTGACAGCAGAACCTTCACACTACTAGGTACTTGTCCCAACGAACAAATTATCATATTTTCAATGCAGATGGATCCAAAGCTGAAATTTTTAATTGTAAAATGAAACTACTTCTCTTGAGAGATTGATTTTCAAAATGAACACAGACTAAATGTCACAATGTGTATTGTGTTCAAGTGTTGTGTTTACAGTAGATTGTGAATGATCATAGATGATGACTCAAGACTTTGATAGCAAATTTTTAAGATTCGTATAACTAAACCCTCTTCTGTGCCCACTATCAATTGTCCAGTGATCTTTATTAATCGATCTCCTCATCTCTTTTCATTACGATCATGATTCAAGATCATTAATTCAAGATGAACCGTGAATGTGGTCCTAATTGTTAAAATGGCCCTTTTTCATTTTTTTCATTTAACTTTCTAGGATCATTTTAGGTAGATGCAATCCTCAGGAAAATCAGCAGTTAGTTACCTATATTTTCCATTTTAACTTGTTTTAAAATAACCTTAGCCGGTAACAAGTAAAATTTAATGGCATTATGGATAGCGTGGTGATATTTCAATGTGCTTTGCTACAAATTGTGTAGAGGAGAGATTGCCTTGGTTATAGCTGAGGTATCAGCTGGAGAAAATACCAAGAAATCTACAGGCTCTTCAAAGTAAAAATAATTTATTTAATAATTTATTAAATAATCTATTTAATTTACCTGCTCCTTTCCAGCCTTTTGACCAGGGAGAACATAAAAGATATAAAGGATAAAGAGCCTTGTATTTTTATGGAAACTTCTTTTACAACAAAAGAACTACTTAAACTAAACAATGAGCATAAAAAAAGATCAACCTCTCTGATGGAATTAGTTCCGAATAGAACTCATTACAATACCAAACTTTCTTTCTAATGGTCTCGGAATCAATCTTAAAAGACAATTACAGGGGATTGTGTCATTTGTGAAAGATGAGTAGATATAAAAGCCTTGTGAACTTTTCTTTCAAAAGAGTTGTGGGGCTCAGCTCAAAATGTAACATTCCTCGTCATTGTGCCACCCAAGTTATTTTTCAAAGAATCAAGACAATAGGAAAAAATACTATTGAACTGAAATTACAACAACTACGGGTGGACCTGATTTTAGTTTTATTTAGCCACCTAGTTTGGAAGTTCATTTTTCACTGTAAACATTTAATTAGTTTTGAAGACTGTAGCAGCGATATATATTACATTTTGCAAATGAGGTTGCTATTACTAAAACACGGAACAGAATTTTCCATTCCCTTGAGCCATTTGGGAAAATGCGAGAAAGCTGGGAAAATACACCAAGAACCAAAGATTATAATCTTGTTGTGGACAAAATGTTTTCAAATTTCCCTATTAATATTTTAGTACAGCTTCAGAATATCACAATTAAGCAGCAATAAGCTTATTTCCATGCATTTGCATCTCTTTATTAGCCCAACTCATCTCAGTTGTGTGCCATTTTCAATTATCATCTCCATCTCCAAGATATTAAATGTTGACAATTCCCAACATGTAATTCAGAGCAGGTACTCGGCTATTTGCTTGTCCAGGCGTTCATCCAACTCTGTATTCATCATTATGTCCCTGCATGTTCCAATGACGTGATCTTTCTCCAACCTTTGTCCATGCATATTGCCAATGTCAAACCAACAATCTCACCACATAATCATATCTGTTCTCAAACTAATTCTCATATCACTGCAGCCCTTCAGTAATCCACTTTGCCTCCTTGCCCTGTCAAATAAGCAAATATAATCAGAGACTAATCTAGAAATGTCACTTGGATAGAACATTTCTGACACATAAGCCATAGCTAACACTGCAAGAGGATGCTTCAGAGCTGCCACATTTGTACATTGAAATGTAAATGTGCAAGGGCATGGTATGAGATGTTCAAGGGTACTGTTTTTGAGGGGATTGCTATCACAGTGGCTTACTGCCAGAATCCCATTTCCACAATGTAGCATGAATATTTTTGTTGTGCAAACATTTATTTGGATAAGGTGACATGCCTCAGAGCTCCTTATTGAAGCATGGCATTGACTTTGTTTCAAAGCCTCCGTGGCACACTGTTTCAGTACATAACGTAATGCTTAATTATGATTGATGTGAGGACTCAGGAGTATTGTTACTGAAATGGTGTTTCCTTTCTGACATTTTCCACAAATTGTCTGTTCATGCTTCTGACATGGACATAACCATAGCTGGAAGAGAACAGTGGGATCCCACATCCACATGCCTTGTTATCATCTTCTACCAGACCACAGCTGCTCGTATCATTTCCGAGAGATAAAGAGTCAAGCAGCCCAGGCATTGGGATTCTTCACCATCTCAGGCTTTCGCCAAGTGCACAGCATGATAAATTGTACCCAGTTGCTTTAAAAACACCCTATCAGAGTTCATCAACACAAATGGCTTCCATTCCATCAATGTTCAGGTTATGATAGGTGACCATTGATGTCGAATTTTGGAAGTCTTTGCTAGGTATCCTGAGAGCTACCATGATGGGTACATAGCAGAGAGGTCATGGGGTCCTGCCTCATTCCAAGGCCCTCAGGTCATACAGGGATGGTTGCTGGTAGACAATGAGTCTAGGAAGCTACCCTTCCCAAAATGGTTCACAGCACTGTTACAAGACCCATAGCTGATGCAGAATGAAGATTGCACTGCTTATACTTCCATCTGGGCATCTGACCACCTGTTTGTATGCTTGGTACCTTCAGCTGATTCAACTTTCAAGTATTAACACAATACAGCACCAACTGACCATTAGCAAAAAAGCACCAGCCAGTGAGATTGGGCACAAATATCATTTGGTTCTCAGACTTCAGTCAGCATGTGATATCCGATGATGCACACAAGGCTGAAAGGCAAGCTGAGCACTTTTGTTTGACTCAGTCATCATTAGTTACTCTTCAATGTTTCAGATTGTGTGTAGACTGTTAAATTGTCCTGAAATGCTTGAGCATCCTGTAGGACAGCACTTAACCCAGGAGAGTCAGTGCTTTGTTCAGTTTTTCTCAGCAGATCAGTACACTTTGAGGAGGAGTGGGCATGTACAATAGACAATTCACTCCTCCTAACTCTGAACAGCAGTGCACTTCTTTGGAAAGCTGGTTGATAGGATGAACATTTCCTCTCCAGAGATGTGCGAAATTAGTACTAATTCCATCCTCTCAATGTCGAGGTGGATGTAAGCATGGAAATGTGCAGGCCAGACCTTAGCACAATCCCTCTACATTCATGTTAATGTGTTCCACATTAAAATGTAATGCCTAGGCTATAGTCATCAAACTCGCAACTCAAAGATCCATGATACCTGGAGGTAAATGCAGGCAAGGAGTCAACTACTTGTGAGAAATAAGTAATGCTTGATCAGTACAACTTCTTTCATCCATGGGATGTGGGAAGTGGTTGTTCATCTCTCACATGGGTGCAACTTCACAGAATTACAGAATTTTTATGGTGCAGAAGGAGACCATTCTGACTATTGTAACTGCACTGTTCTCTGAGCATTTTAACTTCATGCCAATCTCCTGTTTCTCTTTAAATATTCATCTAACGCCTTCTTGAATGCCTGCATTGAACCCGTCTCCACCACACTTTCAGGAAATGCCCTAATCAGGTCCAACAATGACAAAGACACTAGAGCAGACATTTTAAGATACCAGTACATGTACATTTACAAAAGTGCGATATTATCCAGAATGGTGTGTTGCCTGTGCCGTTGTGTGCCCTGAGACTTTTCTTCCTTTTCCTCCCACTACACCAAAGTGCAGTCCTGACTTCCGCAGCTGGGGGGAAAGGAGACTCTTTTATTGTTGCACTTCTTGGTTACAAAGACTGGAGCAGTCATGCCTGGGGGCACTTGGATCTAAAGGGCACAGAGAGCATATTGCCCAGATGCAGACTCCTCTCTCCCTGGCTTAGCATCTACAGGCTTTGATATCAGAGGCATTGAGGAGGTGGAGGAGTCAGGCACCTTTGGTACATGCTGAGTGGAGGCTTCTGAGCATCCTGAATGTGCTTCCCCACCCCACCCCAAGCACCTGCTGGTACAACCTTGACCCCAGAGAGGAAGGAGTACCTGGAGGGAGGTTGAGTTTCTTCGTTGCCCTTAATTCTGAGCAGCTATAGCTACAGATATTGAGTGCAGGTCTGTGCACAAAAATGGCAGACACTGAACAAGCTGGACCCGGCTTTCCATTGCAGCCTCTAACCTCCATAGTGACCAGCAGAAGTATGTATCCCAGAGTCAGATAATACTGATGAAAGTTAGTGGACTCCTTTGTCTTTTGATCCAGTTTACCAAGTGCCTCTGACAGATTTGCCTGCTGTTCCTTTGCGTTTCTGTGCAATTTCGTAAACAATAGCTGCCAGCATGGGAATTGTCTTCTGCCTTTGACTGAGCAGGTGCCTGGTGTCCGACAGTTTTCTGACTGCCTTAGTTTACTAACAGGTGCTGGTAGATGGGATGGTGGAGAGTAGGGCAGAGTGACATCCTGCTGACTGACAGTAGAAGCCATATCAGACGTGGCCAGCCTGGACCCAGATCTTGTGGAGGGTGTAGGTGAAAGCCTTGCTGATGCATCCTCTGAGAGTTCAGTTGCTCCTTCTCAGATGTGGAAATGTAGATAAGGGTCTGTGGCACTGGCTAATTCTTAGCGGAGGTTCTTTGCACAAAAGAGAACAGAAAATTACTTGAGTGAGAGGGATAAAAGCTAGTACAGGTTAAGAATGAGATCATGTGAGTGATAATGGGTGAGTACAGCAGCACAGCATAATGAAGCTTGTTGGGTCAGTTGCTCATCGAAGTGTCCCTATTCCCAGATTAGTGGTTGTGTTCTTCTCCAGCCAAATCGAGGATTTTTTCTCATCTGCCATAAAAGAGTTTACATCTGCTACTTCCCCACTGGTTTGGCCCTCTCAGCCTGGCTGTGAGTCACATTTCCTGCATTAAGACAAAAGGAAGTTTTGAGCATGATGGAAGTATATGGAAGGGGAGTTTGTACTGCATAAGCAGGAGAGCTGGTGAGGTGTACCCAGTGAGTGATTACGAAGTGCACTGGTCTGGAATGGTCAGTAGTTTGGGAGGATGAGGTGAGAGAGAACAGAGCTGCATACAACAGAGAAAATTATGGTTGATGAGCCTTAGTGAGAGGCATGTGTACTGGCAGATTTAGTGGTGGCCATGTGAGATTGAGATGGTAGACAGAAGATGGTGGTACTTATCCTTGCAGAGAGCAGATAATCATTAACCTTCTTTGTGCACTGTTGGGCACAGTGTTTCACTCAGAGCATTGCACTGACAAGGGTCAACATCTGGGTCCAGGCTGGCTAGGTCTCCAATGCCAGTCAGCAGGATTCAGCACTGCCCTCCACTCCACCACACCACCTACCAGCACCTCCAAGATCATGTCAGCAAACTGAGGAGCTAAGCTGTCTTTTCAGGCCATGTCCTGAATGTAGATGTTCAAGCACCACAGTGTGAAGGGCAGTTCCTTGCTTGCAGTATCTGAAGTGCTGTGCAATTGGCTTTTAAATTTGCAGCTAATGACATGTATGCGGGTAAGTCCTGACAGTGCCAAGCTCCTGCTGTGTGATGCCATAAGATGGCCATTGTAGAGCCCAGACGCATAATTAATAAGGTGAGGAGCATAAATTTGCATGAGAAAAGTCACTGTGAGTCATTGTGGTCCAGACGCCATGAATCTCACTTGAAAAATATTTTGCCTGAAAATAGGAAGATATAGTCAAGGTTAGTAGGAACTGCAGATGCTGGAGAATCTGAGATAACAAGGTGTAGAGCTGGATGAACACAGCAGGCCAAGCAGCATCAGAGGAGCAGGAA